>JAOUZG010008446.1:3564949-3627050 GCA_026289955.1 Argiope argentata
TAGAGATTTCACATATATATTTATAATAGAAATGTATATTTGAAATACATAGTTTAAAAAAAATGTTTTTATATTTATAATTTTTTATAAAAATAAAAATATTTCTTTTCTTTTTTTATTATTTTCTTTATATTATAAATATATATAATTTCCAAAAAAATATTTTTTATATTTATAAAAGAAACAGTTTTTTTTCCATCTGCCCCCCTCCTCCCGAAAAGAAAGAAAACTATGATTTGCGCAAAAGTAGTAAATAACGCATGCATTAACTTAGTAAAATAAAAAATAATATTAAACAGTAAAAAAAAGAACTATAGTTATCTAGATACATTAAATAAAAGCATTTATAAAAAGAATTAACAACATTTTTACTAAAGTTAAGTTTAAAAAGTCAACAATAAATAAATAATTATATCCAAAAATTTTCAAATTTGTCTTCCCTTGCGTAGTAAATGCTTGCCCAAATTCTACATACAAAGTTTAAGCAATAGTTACAATGACATTTATTTATAAATATTTTTGTCGCTAATTAATTGGGATGAAAACAAATTGATAAGGTTTTTTATAAATAAATATATAAGGTTTTTTTAATTAATAAGAGTATTATTAACAGTTCAAACGTGATTTTTTAATATTTCATTAGACAAATACAGAAAATTCAAACCCGCTTTTGAAAACTCGCTTTTTTTTAATAAACTATTATACATAATTATGGAATGTAAATATGAGAGTTTCCCTATCTGTAATAAGTATAATAGTTTTTTTTTTTTTTTTTGGATTCGAAATGAAATATTGAAAGAAAGAATGAAGTATACAGCTCATATCACCAATCGGTCCTGTTATCGCGAATTCTTACAAGAAAGTGATGTCCTATTCTCAGGGGGGATTTCCTATTCCCCTAATTGGAGGGACCACCCGCATTCTAACAGCCAGCGGAAACCAGAAAATGAGCTCTAACAAGCCGATCTCCCACCTCGTTTATTACACTTACGGGGGGAAAGCAATGGCGACTTTCTACGGGGAAGCCGTGTTAAGAGATATTTGCGGATGGAGACTTTCTACGTTCCTGGCGGTTTTAAAGCGACTCGTTGGAGAGGATTTCTACGTTCCTGCCGGTTTTCAAGAGACACCCTGGAGCGACTTTCTACGTTCCAGCCGCTTGAAGGGTTAATCTATAATAATGATTTTTTATTAAGATATAATTTACATTAAGTTAATAGTAAAGGGTACATTTGAATTTTTGCGTGTTTTATCCTAATAAATAAATTTGAAAATAATTTGTAATGCTAATGGGGTTTATTAATAGAAAGCATTTTAAAATTAAAGATAAAATGACTGGAACTAATTACTAGTATTATATGTAATTCTAACTCTTTCATGTAACATAATTAGTCTTTTGTTCAGTTTAAAGAACCGTCCTTGACAGTTACTAGTCTTCATTTAAAATAGTTTTTAATATTGCATAAATTTCCTCTTCTGAGAATAGGAAATGGAATATAATTATTGTAAATGGAACTCATTTAATTATCTCTTCTTGGATGCTAAGACATCAACTAAAAAAGCATTTCAAATATTTATATATCTTTGATGAATAATTTTGCTTAACTCTTAATAACTGGGCGTTTCATTTAACTGTTCTTAAAAGGATGCATAGAATAAACTTAAATTTGAAAGGTTTTTATAAAAACATGAAAAACTTATGTTAAATTAATTATCTTTAAAATAGTTAACAGATTATTAGAAAACTATGCTCAGCTGAGATCATATCTGATTGAATAAGAATTTTTCAAAGTTCAGGATAATCTGCTGGTAGGAAGATATATCGAATTTACGGAAACATGCAAACTTCATCTGCATTTCAAATTAGTAAAAAATGCCATCACAATTAAATATGTTATAAATTAATAAATCATCTTTAAATATATTTCTCTATTGAAATGTGTGAAATTAGAATATATTTCAAGTAAACTATTGTGTATTTATCAACTTCCAGTGACATTTCTTAGTATCTTTGAGAAAACTAAACAGAAAATTCTGCTTAGAAAATCAAATATATCACTTTTTCTTAGAATATTTTTTTTATTATATTAAGTGCTGTGAAAATTAATTCAGTGATCTTTTTTTTACGATTTATGCTAATTCGGAAATAAAAATAAAAAGGGTGAATTTTGTCATTAATGTTTACAAAATGGATCAGCAAAGTTTTAGAAATGATACTAAGCACATTCCTTCATTAAAAACTCTCTTTTCTTGTATAATGATAAATTATTCTAAGCAATGAAAAATTATTCTAGATCACGATGCATTTCTGCTTTGGTTTATTAAAATTTCCATTATGCCAAATAATAGAAAAATCTCAATTTTTAGAATTTGCCTTGTTTTCGTTTGAGTATACAAGAATATCAGTCTTTTCAGAATACACTTTGATGGATAAAGCAATCCAGAGTGGATATTTGTTTAAATCATGAATATAATTCTGATTTTAGAAGGGAAAGAACTAGGAAGGAGACTGGATAAAAAATCGTTATAAAATGACATCAATACCAGTTCGTGCTCATTAATCATGATGTATTCAATTATAATAATTTAATAAATCAGCCAACACAGGTGTTCTCTTTGTCATCTAACCACAAAAAAATACGGTCAGATGATCAAAATTAAGTGGCTGGTCCCAAAATAGTCTTAGTGTTGCTTTATAACGGGTCGTCAATGCAACTAAACTAAGCTGAAAGAATTAATAAAAAATCGTTTTGAGGAATTTTCCTTCCATTTTTTTAAAATTTTTAAATGACAAATATATTTCAATTGATGATAATTATACCTTTTATATCTACGGTTTAATTTGATAAATTGATTCTACAAATACACTGTTTTAAAGTCCCTAAAAGATCATTTAATGTTACAATAATTTATTTTAATATTTAGGATTCTTATTTTTTTTAAACTTATATAAAATCTAAAATACTTTTTTGAAATGCAATGAATACAACATAGAGAGCATACAATCATTAATAAGTATTTGGTACTTTTTTTTATTTTCTCTAAGTTTCATTATCTGAGAATTCATTATCGTTAGCAAATTTTCCCTTTTAGTTATTGAAATTTTCGCATAAGCATTAATTTTAATTACTCCTAAAATTTTTTTAGTATTTTCACTCTCTTGTTTGAGTTTTAACATAATTTTTTCAAAATTTATATTTTGTGAGAGAACAATTATTTGCTTCTGCAACTTGTACTTATAATTGTTGGTTACATTTCAATGTATTTGTAAAATTGGGAAAGTTGATAAGATACGAAACTTTATGTTGGGGGGGGGGAGATATTTCAACAAAATTCAGAATTACTTTTCTGAAATTGATTAGTGTTACAGGAGGTATTTCTGTGTAATTCTCTCTTTTTCTTTGTTTTGCAACTAGTTTACCTTTCCATACGTTTATTTCCATTAATGCCACATTAAGTTAAATATCAGACTTGTTTACCAAAAACATACATACCGGAAGTAATACGCAACTGATAGGAATTTGATTTGCTGTTAGTGAAATTAAAATTTTTTTGTTTGACTTTTTAACGAGGTGAAATTTAAGACTTCTGTTCTTTTCACGAGATACTCAGTTTATATGATTTTTACTTATAATTTTTAGCTCAAGATAGCGTTTCGACCCCCCATATGTTTTTAATCTTTTTATACTCTATTATGTACGACCACTACAACGTCTGAACACAGGAAACAGCAGCAAATTTGGGGATTTTTTTTAAAAAAATATTTTGCATGCCTACATACATAATTTCACAAGGATGTAATTTAAGTTTAGAAGATAAGAGCAATTGTGGTCTCATCTCTATGAAATAATGTTAGTATTTATTTTGTTAAGGACATTCAACTAAGTAAGTGAGCTGATAAACAATGTCCAATTTTGAGACATTTTTAATAGTTGACATAAACAGTTGATAGCCTCCTTAGTTTACACGGCATTTAATTTTTGCATATAATCATCCAATTACTTCTGCTATTTTAGACATAGAGTGCTAAAAATAATTTGGAGAAAATATGAAATTCTGCAAAAAGAGGCAGCTTAGGTGAATAATTGCCGTGCAGATAAGTTTTAATGGTTACATTCTCAATTGATGAAAAAAAATTGCCAGCTTGCTTATAAATTTGATTATGTTTGATCTTAAACGAGATATAAAATTTTCAGATATTTGGTAGGAAACTAAAAATTCTGATTTTATTTTAATTTATTTTGTCTTTCTGTAAATAAAATCGTGACTTTGGAGGAAATTTTAAATTCTATTATTTCACTGCCGATTCCAATGAATTTTTTTAAAATGTATCAAAATCATTTGAAATTCTGGAATATTTTTACAACATTATTATTATATAATTATCTTGCATACAGAAGACAACAAATATTTTATTTAAACAAAATATTTAGAAAGACAATTAATGAAATTTTTTGAATACACCCGAAATTTGAATCAAAACTGATAAAGAAAAACTGTTGGAAACAATGTAATCTCTATTTAAAGATTATAAAGTAGAAAAGAAATGTGAACATAAATTTATATTTAATTTCACTGCAAAACGTGTGTGTTTAAATATTATGATTAAAACAAGAAAAAGTCAAAAATAAAGTAAAAATTATCTTAAAATTAGAGAAACTTATGAATTAAAATTATGCAATTTTTTAATAATTTTAATTAGTGTAAAATTGTTTTTGGTCAATAATAAACTCCGATGTAATTGAAGAATACATCCATAAATTAATTATCTTTTGATTTAAAATATAATAAATATATTGAAACTCCTTCTTTACAGATCATACCTACCTAACAAAATTGGTTTTCTAGGTCCAACTATAGCGTTATTTCAGGTTTTTTTCACTTACATTGTATGACGAAATTGGGAGGTAATATGGCACTGTATAAATATTATCATGTTAAAATAACCATAAAATTCATATGCGTATCTATTTCTATGAAGTTAGTGATAAAAGTCTCAGAAATATATTATTTATTTTATTTTCGAATTTAATGTATATTTTTCTTTCCATTTTGCAATTTGTCTTACTCCCATGTATTTATAACAATGGAAATTTTACTTTTCGTTCTTTTTTCACTAAAATTAATTAATTTTCATTTAAGATTCCACTTTATTCTTTTCACACATTTTGAAATTTATTAATAGCATTTTCTATGAAATTCTTGTCTTTTCCTGCTATGTTTCGTATAAATATGAGAAATGTCTCTAGCTCAGCATTAAAATAGATTATTCTTTATTTCATAAAACGAAAATACTTCATTGAAAATGATTAGAATTAATGAATTACAAAAAATATCTAACATTCTTTATTTAGTGCTGACTAATACATTAAAGCGGTATCAGAATTACAACAGTTGTGAAATTGCAAAAAAAAAAAATGCACCACGATTTTTAAAATTCAGTTCTTGATATGGAATAATCATAATAACTTTGCTTAAAATATTTTAATGTCAATTCTAGGAAGATCAATATTTTTTAAGAAGACTATTACAAAACAAACGTAATTTTTTTTGTTAATTCTAAACAGATTAAAGATTTTTTTTATTTACATTAGTTTCTTGATAGTTTGTCAAAAACGATTATCGTTTTAAATATAAAAATTTAAATAAGACAAAGTAAAAATTAATTACTAAAAATTTATTTTCAATTTTAAGGCATTTCATGAAATGATAAACAGAAGAAATGGAATTCGTTAGATTAAAGGAAAAATAATTAGGAACGATTTTTCTTATGATTAATATTTTGGCAACATGGATTTCTTTCAGATATTCCGTTATTTGTTATCGAAAATAATTAAATAATTTTGTTTTGATACAGGCCATTATAATTACATTTCGCTGCAAAAATAGTTTGATTGTTATTTTTATTTATTAGTTGGAACTTTTATTATTAATACTAAACTCTTAATTTTTCATTTTCCATCTCATACTTTTAGTCTAGTAGTGAATGAAGTAAAGAGAGCTTTCACTTATTGGAAAAAGATCTTACACAGAAAAAAGTATCAAGAAATTGTAAACAACCATTAAATACATACATAGATGTGATCATTAAAAATAAATATTTGGACAATCTTCCTTCCAAGTCTTATTTTGCATTTCTTACCAAAATTATAGGTATTTTAAACAGTTGGATGTAATAAGAATATTTTCTCAACATTAGTTAAATTATAATTTAATGATTGTTTTGATAAATTTATAGGGCCAGCGTACTGGTCTAGGAGTAGGGTGTCTTCTCCATGCTCTGGGAGCCCCAGGTTCCAATGGATGTTCTTTAACCTGTGTTCTATACGAGAGGTGTGTGAAAGAGCCTCCATGTAAAAAGGAACGGTAGCGTCATGTGAGTGCCATCTTCATACGATTTAGTAGTCATTCTGCTCTCAGGGGCCTTTACCCTCTGAAATTACTGCATAAATTCGGGTTAAGCCGCTTTGGTAGCCGGCTTGTTTAAGTAAAGTGCCATAAATAACAACAAGGATTTACATAACTTTTTATTCCACCTTTTGGATTAAAAATGAAAAGAAAATGACAAGAAGTAAGGAAAAAAGTTATAAAACTAATTATTTTCTAAAAATAAAAGCAGTACTTTTTTAAAAATAATAAAGCACATTTTAAAAAGTAAAACAGGTGTTTTTTAAAGTTCTTGCTTTAAAGTAAAGTTTATATATATATATATATATATATATATATATATATATATATATATATAATATTCTAGTTGTATAAAGAGTAAATAAAGAGTACATTTTATGTTATATATGATTTCAATGGAGAATTGAAAATATATCCGATAGCAAGACTAAGTATTTGATAGTTTTTATCTTTCTTCATCCGAAATATATTTTTGAAAAATATTGTCATTGCCAATCTAAAATGCAATATTGAATTGAC
The DNA here is from genome assembly GCA_026289955.1 of Argiope argentata. Lineage (NCBI taxonomy): Eukaryota > Metazoa > Arthropoda > Arachnida > Araneae > Araneidae > Argiope > Argiope argentata. The sequence continues at coordinate 3,571,877 of JAOUZG010008446.1, forward strand.
TGTTATCAAGATATAATTTACTTCACCTTATTTATTTGCTGAAAAGATCTTTCAGTCAACTGGCGTCCTGCTGAAGTTATAAGGCGTAGAGCGTCTAACTCGTGATCTGGGTGTCCCCAGTTCGAGTCCCGGTTGTATGGTTGTTCTGTGCGCTATCTGTGAGTAGTGTGAATATTCCCCCTGTAAAAAGGGTTGTGCAAGCGAATATGTCTGTGCCATCCTCATATGAGCTAGAAATCGAACTTCTGCTTTCTGTTGCTTAGAGGTCCAAATGAATGATTACTGCACACTTCTTCTGTTGTAAAGCGGACGCGATATCATCATCATTTTTCAATCAAGAGGAAGAAATAAAAAATACTGCAGGATCAGAATTTCGATAGAGTTTAAAAATTGGCCAAACTTAAAAAAAATATGGATCGAGTCTTGTTACCCGATTTTCAGAAGCTTAACATTTCTTTCTTTATCTTTCTGTGAATTATCATAATCATTTCGTAAGCCTGCTAAGTGGCAAAGCTATTCATCTGCTCTACTAATTTTTTCACGTTGATCGAAAAGAAATAGCTTGAATATAAAAATGTCGGTCCTTGAATGTTCTTTTAAGACACGAAGACGATGCCGTCTGTGAAATATATACCATCTCAATTTTTCGAGTTATTGTACCTAGACGTTGAAGGCAACAAAGACTAACGTATGCCTAAGCTGTTAGTAAATAAGGTCTCAAATACTACATAAATTATAATGCTGACTTGAATAAGGTCACAAATACTAAAATCTGCCGCTAATACATTCGTTTCAATATTATGTATTAAATTCAAAACAGTTATTTTAATGCTCACTATATACATTTTCTTTCTACCTATTTAGCATATGTCTCTTTTTAGCCCAATGTTTTGTTGTTTTTTAATCAGGTTGAATGAAAGATAGGGATTATGGAAAAAAATTTCAAAATATATTATTTTAGATCAAAATTTATCTTTAAAAATTGAATAAATGCAATTCCCAATTGCGTGTGGAAAATTAATTATAGAAATTATTTCATACTTATTAAATATTTAATTTGTTCAAAATTACATAGTTAAAAGAACTAAAGTCGATTAAATAATCATTACAAAACAGAAATTGTCATTTAAGATCACTAAAATGTCACTAAAGGTAAGTATATATTTGAAAGAAGCTTTTCCTACTGCTAAACAAGAATTTTTTTTAAATAAAATAAAGTTAAATAATATCTTAGCAATTAACAATAATTTCTTTTTAAAGTAAATCCGTTTGAACGATAGTTTTCTTTATTAACTTAAATCCTATTATCTGGATTCAATTATAGCCTCATGCATTTAGATATGATAAAGCGGACAAAAATTAATTTGCACTTTTTTCTATCATTAATTCTGAGATAGGCTAAAGAATAACATTTTAAATATGGAGCAAGAAAAATTAAATATCATTTACATATTAATTATTTTTATGGGATCATTTTCATAATGCAGCATTTAAGTAGAGTAATAACACCTATTTTATCCTTAATTATTTTAAGTAGTTATTTATTTCCAAATGATGACTATTCTTATCTTTTAGATGAAGATTATTTCAGAAGTTGTAAAAAAGCATTACGAACAAATTAAAAAAATGAGTTCACTTTATTTGAAGCGGCGCTATTTAGGGTAAGTTCTCTGATTTTTAAAGAAAAAAGTTTATTTGTATTATATTCTGTCAATGCATAAATTTTAATTTAAAAAATAAAGAAGAAACTTTCGTTATTCTAATTTTTTGTACTTTAATGTTATGAAATGGATTTCCATAATCGGATATTATTTAAAATCATGATTTTATATGCAAGGCATTATAAAGAATTAAATATTACCATTTCTTACTTTTACGTTTGTGTTTGCATATATTTTCAAATATTGTGAAGTATATTCGTAAAAGTTTTCACTTTTAAAGGAATAACTAACGTAAAAAAGGGTATTCACTCGTACTATATTTCGATATTAATGGACTGACTCGAAATCTCACCCAAACATTTCGGTCTTAGCCATATTTTACTGACCTCACTAGTTATTACCCATGTCAATTGAAGTTAATCGTCTACAGAAAATTGGAAAACATTGTTTCTCCTGGTGAAAGAAATATAATTTTTTTTCACTTCTATATCCAGTAAAAAAATCCTGAAAAGAAGCGATATTTTGTTTTTACTAGCGAAATATTGATTGCTTAGGTTTTAACATGAATTCTTTTCAATTATATCAATATTTTTTTAATTTATTACTGAGCCTTTCGAAATTTTACAAAACTTATTTCTTCGTCGCAGAAATATAATTATCTGTTTAATTTGTAGATATTTAACCAAACACGATTGTAGGAACAAAAAAAATACGGAATCCAATCAGTCTTTAAAGCTATGCATTCTGCTGATACATTCAACCTAAAACTGAAATAAACTCAAATCGAAGAATAAATATAAAAATAATATCCATTTCTTTAATCTAATAAAACTATTAAATGAAGATGTAGTAGGGTCCTCCCCCTTCTTTGAAGAGTTAAAAGAATTATTACTCTATCACAGAGGCGTTGAAGCTTTTTTACCACTCATTCTTTCGTGATATTAAGGAATAAATTCCTTGATAGCAAAGAAATAAAAACACACACGTTATTTTAAGATATACATTAAATAAGTAGGAATATCTGCATGATTATGAATCATAATAAATAATATTTTTCTCCATACTGTATTGTAAATATTGTATGGGAATTATGTTGGTAAAAATTTCATCTTTTCCCAAATAACTCCATTCTGTTATGAGACTATGCTTCATTCCATATGCCATGTGTTGTTTTGTGCTATGTTTATAAAAGATTTCTGATTGAAATATATGTTGATCCTCTTTTATCTGAGTCTTGGTTGTATTTTGTTTGTCCTTTTGTATTAGGAGAGTTATAATAATAATTGATTCCATTAGTATACATGCTTCATTCCATTGTAGAGATATATTCATCTATCTTTTAAAAAGATTCAAGTACTTTTCAAAATGAATGAGCTTGCTAAAGTCGATTCAAATTCAAAACTAAAAGCTGACGATTGAAAAAATATTTCGAGCATATAAATTATTTCTAAAAATGATTCTACATAATCTAAAACTCTATCGAAACAATGAAATTTTAGTTTATATGAATTCTCTAACACATCCGTATCATCATGTATTTTATGATATCCGAGACAATTGAAAGGGGAACCAAACGGAGGCTTATTCGCAAATATCAAGTGTCCCCCATAATCACGGTTTATTTGCCATCTCTTTGTGATATGAAATTTCCTGTCTAAAGTTTCAGAATACTAGATTTAGGGAAGGATGGCTCAAAATAACAATACGAATTTCGTTATGTCCAAACATTTATTAGGATATCAAATCTAGAGAATTATGAGTAGGAAATGAGTTTCGAATATGCAAATCTGGGAAATATATCAGGAATTTCAGAATGTGATTTCGGATTTTATAGTCGTAAGCAGAAAGTAAATATTGAGTGCAAATATTTATAACAAAGATCACTGCATAAGATCGAAAAATTAACTGTAATTTATTTAAATAATATTTCAAATTCAGTTTATTCCTTAAAAAATAAATTTAGTAATAAATATTTTTGAAATAAACTATTAATAAATAAACCTCCAAATTTATATGATTCATAGTTTCTAAATCTGAAGTGAAAGAAGTTACATATAATACTTTTAAAATGCACTTAATATTTTTAATATCAACGCGTAATTTATATTTTACGCTTTTAGATAAGTATGTATTTTTTTCTTTTTATAATCTATTTTCACGAAGTTATTCTTATAATTTTAAATCTAAAATTATAAACTATACTAATATTTTATCAATACATTATTTGGATAAATAGCTATTGGCGGTTATCGTGCCATTTATATTGCGATCTTGGCGAGGAAAAATCGGTGTTCGTATTCACTTTCTTTTTGTAAGTAAACAACGCTAAATGAGCATTTTATGTATATTTTTTCGCACTCTATTATGTCTTCATTATATTCTTCATCGTTTAGAAGCTCATGGATTTTATCATCTGCTAAGGGTAGCTCGTTTATTTTGTCTTGTAAGCGTTCAACGCTATATTCTAAATCTGTTTCTTCACTAGTTGAATTATTCAGTTTCTTTGTCAGTTTCTTAATGGCGGCTAGAATAGGTGATTGTTTACGTTTAAGTAAATCAAGTTTCTCTTTAACGATTGGCATGATATCTCGGCTTCGTATCGAAAGTTTAAACAAACAAGTTTAGTATGACTTCCCTGGGTATGTTTCGGCAACAAAAATGTCTGGGTTTCTTAATATTAAGTTAGACTGAAAATTATCAAAACATCACTTTATTCTTTCACAAACCTATCTCCACTATTTATAGCTGTTACCAACTGAGCAATAGAAATTATTTCATATAATTTCGTGTACATCATATAGTATGAACGAATCTAGAAAATACTTTTTATTTATTTTGTTGCCCCTATTTGAAGAACTTTTTGATTGATTCTTGCCCAAAGAAATTAGCGCCATCACATCCAAATATAGGAAGGAGTTCTATTCATACCTAACAGTTCATAGCTAAGAAGAGAAAATGAAATAGCATTTTCATTGTTTTGTTTTTTCAATGAAAAATGACTTAAACGTCTTTATTGTCATTGTATATTAGTTGTAAAAAACAATAAATTGAAGCAGCTGCTGTTTATCTTCATAATTCTAGATACCATTATTTTAATTCTATTTCTCTAAACTGAATGTGTTGTCGATAAAAATATGAACTTTGTAGATTCGTAAGTTTAGGTCTTTGTATCATCTTACTGGGTATTAATTAGTTGTTTTCGTAAATTCAAAATTTCTTTTGACTATCTCTTGTTTTAGATATCAGGAGAAAAAACTAATTAGCATGTAAAAGAACATAAATAACCCCTTCAAACAAGTATTTTGATCGCGGTTTTTGTAATAAAAATGTTGCAACAGTATGCAGCAGTGTTTCAAGGAATTTTTTAATTGTCTTTTTGAGTACTTAGAATATTTAACGCACCAAAGTATAATAAATAAAAGCGAAACTTGTGCGTAAATTCATAATTTTTTTTTAAATATCATTTGTTGTACCACTCTGAACAAACTCCTAATTATGCTGATTCCAATCCACGTGAAAACAATACCCCCTCCCCCAAAAGCAACAATTAAATGTTGGTGCTATAAAAATGGAATAAAAAGAAACTGCTACATTATATGGAAAATCAAAAGTATTAATCTGAAATGTATTCATTGATTATTTTTGAAAAAGATCGGAAATGTAATTCATGATCCTCAAAAGTGTCTAAAAGAAAAATCGAGATGAATAAAAGGATTTCTGAAGTGATTCCATCATACCAGTAATGAATATTCAGTTTTAAATTTTTGAGAAATGCAAAACTAGAAAAATATAAAACTAACAAACATTTCTAATGCTTTTTGACAATTTTTTTTCTGGCACAATTACAATCATTTCTAGAAATCATTGAAATATTTAGAAAACTAAACATCTCAAAACTAGTACTGAGTAAAATTGAACTTTATTTGAAATATCTAAAAATCAGATTTATATTTCAAGTTATACAATTTGAAATCTTAAATTTTTGAAATTATAAGAAAAGGCCAAAATTACTAAGAACTGTCACAAACTCATTTAAATGTTAGGATCAAGATAAAAATATATATTGTATTAATCAATTCAAAATAGTATTTCTAAGCTCTGAAGGATTCCACTAGTATGTTTTTTTAATTAAATTTTCTTTCTGTATTGTTATATATTTAACAAGAGCTTTATTCTCATATACAAACCTTTAATTGTTGTTCACTTTTAAATGTTAGTATAAATAACTGCGCCCATGTGATTTTGTTAATACAAAAAATTACACCTTTATAAATTTAGCTCTACTTTATTTTTTATCCTTTTAAAATTCTTGAGTATGCATTGATTAGTTGGTTTATTCAGTAAATTTCTATTCCTTATTTAGGAAATGGATGGTTTTATTTAACAGGAATAGGAATAATACAACAATAGTACTAAAGTAAATATTAAGTACTCATCAACGCTTACTACATTGAAAATGTGTAGTTTAAAGCTCTTGAGATTTCCTAAAAACTTCAAATAACAGGACATTATTATGCCTTTAATATCGCAACCATACCATTTAAATAAATGGCAGCTTGGACAACTTAAATCTAAAAGCTATCTTAAAGAGCTATAATCCACGAATATCAAGAGATTTTGTATACGATTGATGAACTTGAAATGTCTTACAAAATTTTTAAAAAAATTCTCCAAAAAGTTATATCGGGGTACTTTTAACTAGCACACAATATTTTCTTCAATCATATATCTATAGGTACTCGCATCTTGCTATATTTTGCTCTTTGGAGAAACATCAGTAATCAGTACATTCAAAGAAATTGCTGTGATTAGTGCACTTGATTTATTTTAGTTCCAAGAATATTTAGAAACTACTTTGAGATCACTTCTAAACTACCATATATTTACAGCAAAAAAGTGATAACATCTACTAATGGATGTTCACATCAGCATTAACGATATTTGGCTATGAGTTTGCGTTTATCATCATTTTTTTGTTCTTAATGCATTTTTAAATTTCCTAAAATTTCTTCTAAATGAGTATCGTAATATAAACGATGGAATGAGGGTCGGTGAGAATTATCATTTTCGTTCCATTGATTTTTTTCAAATCATGAAGTCAAAAATTTCAAAGATATAAAAATAAATTAATATCTCAATTCAGTTAATTAAGGTTAAATTAGAGAAATCCATAAACTTCATAGAAATAACCGGAATATTAACGAAATCCACAAATTTCAAACATGGTACAATTTATTTAAAGTATCTTGAAATTAGAATTACACAAGCAGATTCAAATGACAAGATGGTTTAAATGACAAGGCTGAATCAAACAAACTAGCACACATGGGATATAAAATGTGAAAAAAAAGTTTAGTGTAAAAAGCGAAAATAAAAAAACTTTTATACAAATCTAAACTCTCAAATGTGATCAAGGCAGTGACACGAAATCATCATGGTGGCCAATCTGTTTGGCCGACCCACGAATTCGATTTACAAGCAATGTTTCATGAATTCGCTGTTATATGTATAGCACAGACAGCTGCAACAGATGAGGACATTTCGAAGCGATCAGGATAGATATCCATTTAGACAAATGCCTGATAGAACAATGTTTTCCTCTTTATACCAATGCTTTGAGAAACGTATCTTGGTTCTGCACAAGACAAATTTCAATGTTCGGAGTTCAAAGCGGACATTTAATCAAGAAAAGCATCATACAACAATTATATAAAATAAAATAAGCGGAGAGTATATATTTTTCCTTGTATCATTCTTATATTACTATTGTTTTTATTGTACTATTTAAATTTCAAAACATATTTAAAGTCTTAAAAAGATTTTTCGATATATAAAGCAATTAAAATTAGTTATTTTGAAAAAAAATAATAGGAAATTAGATGCTAGTATAATTTAATTAGTTTTCTACTTAATATATGTAATTCAAATGTATGTAATTCTACTTAATATATGTAGTAAAGTTCTCAGAACTTTCATTTTTTAGGGTAAGATTACTTATAGAAATTCGTAACTAACTTTTGTGATTACGTAATATTATTTTATTTTGTTATCAAAGAAAAGTAATTTTCAATTCATTTTTCATTTTTCAGTTTCGAAAGAGGAATAACTTTTAAATGTTTTTTAACACTTTACACTTTCAATATATTTAAATCTTAAATTTTAAAAATGATGATTATCTGGATACATCTTTTGAAATTTATTTTATTACGCTTCAATGCGTTTAACACTTCCTCGGAATCTATTAATTTTCTTTGTGTTTTCTTAAGTAAAACATTCTCCGAGGCCGAGGAATGTCAAAAAAGTGAAAGTAGCCCGAATCTTGGCAAATTAAAGTATAAGAAACGTATCTCTTTATTAAAAACATTCTTTATAGATTATATTATATGGAGTTTTCATTAAAAATACAAAAATGAACAAAAATATTTGGATGCAAACCGTAGAAAGCAAATTCCTCCAATCCAATCCAAACCAAAAACAAAACTACCCGCCCATTTTGATTCTATATTAGGCAAATAAATAAATACTTAAATGTAAATTGAAGCTATTCATATATACTAAAGTGATAAAACATTCTAGAAGTATTTAAAATAACTGTTCGATGAAATCTGTAAAGGTTCTGTTGAAAAATATCGTAACGGAGGAAATATTATCATGGTCTTCTGTACTGTGTATCTTGTTCGTGTTAATGAATATATATGGTGAAATCTGAGATTTATTCCATAAATTATCACACATGCCTGCTTCATCCAAGGCTAAACTGCCCAATGGACTTGGAAGAGAAAAGCATGGAAACTAACCCATAGCTTTCACAAGTCATCATATGCATAATTTGTCGGCAACATTAAAAGTGTCTTCAGCTACATTACATGGAAACGTTTATATAGCGTCACTAAACCTTTGTGAAAGTTTGTTGGTATTACGTTTCTGTGATGACATCTTGTAAATTTCTCATTCGTTGCGTTTACATTGGGCAAACAGTAAGCGCCACTCATGACTGCGTGTGATTGGATTCTGATTGATTCTAATAAACTGTATTTCCCAATTTCACTTCAGCACGACTTAACAAAGTCATTTAGAAAAATTTAATTACCTTTTGAAATGTAATATTATCATCAGAATAAAACTAAATGAACAATTCTTATATTTCTAGCTTCTGTCCTAGAAGATCTTTTATAACTTCCTGCCTTCAATTTTCATTAAATATTACGGTTACCAAGTCCATCTTTGATTGAGGAATTTTTATAGTTGTTTTTTTCTTAATTACATTATACATTTACTCCTCGATATACTCTTCAAACCTTTGAATCACAAATTCAGTAGTGTAACCATTAGATATTAACTAGTTAAGGGTTTTCATGTGGAGAATTCCGCTAGATTTCTAGCATAATTTTTCAGAATCATTGAATCCATCTTAAAAAAAGCTTATAAAGTCTAGTCTGAAATGCTGATCTCTATAAATTACTATTATAAATTTAACTAATAATGTCAATTCATTTTAAATTCTTCTAATTTTATTGGTTGTCAGACAAAAAGTTTTTTTAAAATTAAAAACATTATATTCTATAATTTGCGTCATGCTATGATTTTTGCTTTTGAAAAAAGTAATGGTTCATTTCCTTTCGAAGTCAAAAAGTATGTGCAAGGAGTTTATTTTTCATGAATATTTTCATGCTTAAAGAAGCATATATATGTATATACCTTCTTTTTGTTGAAACTAGATCGAATATTTTCATGAATTTTAAGAAGCTCTATTTATGTACTTTCTGTATATTATATCATGGTTCAAACGAAATTTAATAAAGCTGAAACAAAAATATAATCCAATTATTTAATAGATTTTTCAGTTTATTTATGACAGATTTTACTTTTAACTAACTTAGTCATTTGGAAGAAATTTTAGAAGATATCAATGAAAAAATGTGGTAATGCATAGCTTAAATACGTTAGAAATATTCTCGGTAAACTGGCTTTGACGCGTCAGTAACCTTCAAAAAGCAAATATACTAAGTTTATGACTGCTCTTTGTTGAAAAAATAGCATAAAAGTTAAAATCATTTAGTGATGCATGCCTGCACTTAATAATCAAACAAGTGGCAGGAAAAATGTATTGACAAGAAATCTTATTAATTTTACAATTAATTAATTCATCATTATAATCATTCATCACGATTTCGTCCGTTCCAGTGATAATTAAATTATATTACAAATTTATAGATTAATTTCTAATCAATATCATATCGACTTTTCGTTTATAAACTTCGGCTGGGTTTCAATTAGTACTATTCAAGGAATGAGCTTTTAAATAATGCTAATATCTTCCATTCAAGTTTGCAACGGGGTAACGTGAATTGAATTGCTTATAGACAAAACAAAGCATCAAATGAGAAAACTTTTGAAAATCATATAGAAAATACTTAAGACTTGGTGTTTTGCTGAGTTGCTTGAGAGAAATGAGTTTAAACGAATAAACTGATATGAATTCCAATCATATGAATAAATATTAGTAACTTTTTTATTGAAAACGAATTGTGAATATTAGTGGTAACAAATGTGCAGCTGTACAATTCATGAGGTAATGAGAATATTAAATTGGTTTCAGATAATAAATATTGAAAAACTAATTATATATACTTTGACGTCTAATGTCTTGTAATCGGTTATGCTATACAAGGAAAATCCGGTTTTAAAACAGAGTATTTCAACATCACATCGGTTTATTTGTCTTCAATAGTTTTATCTATTAAATATAGAAATCGATCAATTTTGAAATAAGTATTTGCATTTATATTGTAATTCGAATAATTATAATAATTTTTTTTCTTAGAAAAATGTAGATAAAATATACCACTATTTATCTCAATCAGTCTTTTGATCTTGAGAAATATGCATAGTTAAAAATTATTAAATCAAAGACATCTAAAATTATTTAATCAAAGCATTATCCAAATGCTCTATCCAAAGTTTGCATAAGCATGCTGTCACTTTTGCTTAAAATATGAGAATGGGATAGAAAGTTGAGACTTTTCTCCAAGTGTTTAAATCTGGAATTCCAAATAATGACTGATTGGTGTTTCTGTTGGTGAAACTGTTTTTGAAGAATTTTATATAGACCACTTCTCTGGAATAGCTGAACATCAAAACATCTTCAGAGAAAAGAGATCTGCAAAATGTACTTACGTGGGGTGATGTGAATCCCCATTTTTTAATATTTGCTGAAGAAAGTATTATGAAATCTATCAATAAATAATTATAAATATGGCTCTGAATGGCAAAAAATTTTAATTTGAAAACAGTAAACTTATAAGAACGGTGTAAAATTATTTTAATATCTTTTCAAAATGTGTTGCCTCATTTAAAGAATTGCCTATTAAATTTATAAATCATCGACTGATTATCGATTGGACAATTTTTTAAACTATCATCTCAAGGCTAGGTTGCTTATTATTAATTATTCAGACAGTCATTTATGCGGAAAAAAATACTTTGTTTGTAAAGACGATCATTTGACAGTCAATAGTAAAAAAATATTTATAATAAATGTCAGTATATTTACCTTTCATTATGTACAAAAGATCTTGATAAATAAGGAGGAAGAAAAATATGTGCACACTTCAGATTTATCATCAGTTGATTTAGCGAAAAAATTTGACTGCCCCTAATAAGTCCCTTAGGGTAATAAAAAATGAAATGAATCGATGCAAAAGTATGAGCAGCGCATCATTAATCAAAGCGTACAGACTAGAACTGAAATGAGAAGACTTCTGGAGACATATTACATTAATCGCAGTTACTAACATTTAATCTCTGTAGACTTTACCAATTTGGAAAAAAGCACAGATTCTTAATAGCTATGCGATAAAGTACTCAGAAAGGTGTCGGTATGTAAAAAATTATATGAGCTGATGCTCCAAAATAAATCGGTAACAAACTCTTAATAATAAATAACATCGAGACGTATTAGTATATTTTCCGTACTACCTTGTATTTCAGCACATAGCAATAGAGCTTCAATTCGTGTCATTTTAAATGTGCTTTAAGAAAAGAAATAGTTCATTATTATAAAACTAAAAGAAAACAAACTATAAATATTTTTAGATTATCATATTTTGTTTCCTTTATCTGTCCATTACTTTTCCACGTCAACACCCTAGAATTTTCTTTCACTGAATTTTAGTTTTTATTGAAATTGCAAAAAGAAAATATAGTAAATTTTATGTTGTGTAAATAAATTTGAACAATATATTTTACAAACTCTTTCCTCACGATAAAGACAATAATAGTTTTCCCAGGACTGAATACAGAACTGAGGTCCAATTTTATCTATAATACACACGGTTAAATTTTACTGAAAATTTCATCACTTGTATTACAGATGTAAAACGCATGATATATATGACATGATGATCATGATAAAAATCACGTAATACATATGCTGGAATTTTGAGCATTTATTGACAAACTTCTTAAGTTTTAATTTTTTCTTCCTACTGATGAAGATTTTTTTAAAAAAATTTAATGCTTGATAAAACCTACTCGAGTTCCTATACATTTCAAAAGAAAACTGATTTATCCCTAGGTAAATTCATGATTTTGCTCATCAGATTGTATAAGGGGACTCGGTACCTCAAAATTTCAGAAAATCGATAATAATTTCTATTTTCTGATTTTTAGTGAATAATGATCCTTGAACCTTTGAATTGTTAATCTGAAAGTTTTAAAACAATCCAAGTATTTAATGAGACGATATCTAACGCGATATCAGCTGGCATGCCCACTTACTGAGTTTACGTCAGACATATTTCATGTTCGCGTAGCCAATCCAAGCCCCCCCCTTTTTTAATGAAATAAAAAGAGAAAAGTTTAAAACAGTAACTGTAAATCCTTGTTTATTTATAGTTTTACCGCTTTCGTTGAGGTTTTTGATTGAATTTATCTTTGGTTATATTATAATAATTTTTAAAATAAAACTGTCTTTTTCAAGACTACTGAATTTATTTATTGCTTACCTACTTTTTAATTGGTTTCGAAAATGCCTTGCATTAAAAAGAAATACCATTCCCTTGCTATGAATAATAATACACCATATTACCTTGCTATATACATTTTTTTGGGTCATTTTCAAATATATCGTTACTGCTTATGTTAATTATGATTTGATTATTTCATCTATATGTCTTAGATTAACTCAAAACTTTTATAGAATTATGTTTGAATGATAATATATTATTTAAAATATTATGTATTTATATAAATTATTTCATATTGAAAATTTTTGTACACAGTTTTATTTTCGCATGCATTGTCTAGAAAATTTACCTACTTCAAAATGGCTGATTTCATTTGAATTTCAATTAAATGGGCTTGTATGTGTGGTTGTATGACTGTATATTATTGGTTATATGATAAACAGAATTGCACATGATTTTATAACTATTTTTACTAAAACATTTATTGAATTAAAAAAGTGAACAATTTATAATTTTTTTCCTTAATTTTTTTAATAATTCCTATATATAGTAATGGTCATAAATAAATATGATAATAATGTATATTAATAACAATAGTATCTTAACACTTACAAATTTCATATTATTCTTCTGAAAAAATCTAACTTCATATGAGTTGTTTTTATTATAATTTCATTGTGTTGAAAACTTTAAAGCTGTTTTTCTCAATTTGCTTTTTTTTTCAAAATTTTGTCTGCTACAAAATGCTAAAAGTCAATCACATTTTATTATCATTGCAGGAATTTTTTTCTGGTCACTCTTAAATGTATGCTTAATAGAATTAGGTATGGATTTGTTAAAATTTTGATTAGATTTTTTCTAAAAATGTTCAAAGTGAAAAAATCTGATATTTTCCAAAATAGTTCACAAAATTTTGTAAAACATTTTTTATTTCCTAAACTAATATAGATATCAAAAAATGTATCCCTTTTTTTGTTACATGCATTGTGAGGCCCCGCTCAAAAAAAATTCAGGAAAATATTTTGAAAATTGCACAAGAAGAAACATTTTTTAAATATGCTCAATTTTTTTAAAAAAATTAAAATTTTTAAATTTGTACCTTTTAAATTTGAAAAATATTTTAGAAATTTTGGTGTCTACACAATTTAAATCTATCTATCACAAAAGTTAATAATTTTATTAAAAATTGTGCAAACAAAATTTTTGCTACCGAGTTCCCAATTTAATTTTTTTTTGAAGAATGATACTTTCATTACATTAGTATCATCCTTAGTTAATTTTTGGATTCTATACAACCGCTGTTTTATTATCGATTTATGACTTCTGAAATAATATTTTGTTCCGATTACTTTTCTTCTTAATATTTGTAAGAAATTTCTTTGCTGCTCCGCAATACATTCTAAAATAAATTCAAAATCATATCGAAATTTATTAAAAAAATTATCTGCTTAAAATAGGCAATCTAATGTAATATTCCAATCTATTGAAAAGTAATAGCGGAAAATATCATCCTGCATTTAAGTGATTTTTCAGCAAAAAGAAATACTTAACTGAAATAAAATATTATTTATTTTCAATGGATGAACATTTGCTAAATAATAATGTTAATAAATGTCCATTTTCTATACATCTTCCATTCAATATGCTCTTAAATATTTTCTTATTATAATTTCAGTCAGTCTAAAGACGTCGAATAAATACTAGAAATTCACTGATCATTTTAAATTGGTAGGAAACATTGTTTAGGATATATTAAATTTATTTTGAACTTATCTCATTGTTTAATATTGTTTCATTTTTAAAACTAATTCTTAGCTTCGAATTTATAAAACCATTATTACAAATTTCATTTTGAATAATTTTGGAACTCTGCAATTTTTTCGAGGAAAATTAAATTAAAATTTTATAAGATTAGTAACATGTAAGAAAGTTATATCTTGTTTTTTTGACTCATTTCTTTATCAAGTCAGCAAATGTTTATTTTTAAATTCTTCTCACCATGATGTTTCATCTTTACTAGAGAAATTATATAATTTCACAAATATGCTTGTTTAATTATTGCTAAAAATATAATTTTCATCAAATAATTTGTTAACTAGTTCGATGGAGATATTCATGAAAAATTTAGAACTTAGACTTCTTTTCATAACAGATTCATAGAAATAATTGAATAAAGACTTTAATTAATTCTTTTTGAACGTTTTTATGTAAGTATTTTATTAGGAATTTAAGTGCTTAAGAGAAGCCGTATGGAAGTATTCGTAATTTTTCATAAAACATTTGTTAAATAAAACTCGAATCTCTTTTACTTTCCTAATTGTATCTCTTATAATAAATAAGAAAAACGGTATACTTGAATCTTTTATTCATATTTTTTTATTCCTTTTTACTTGCATATAAAGTATAAATAGGCAAAATCAAAATTGTCTTTAAATAATTTGTTTATGAACCAGATAGGTTTTTTTATAAGAAAAACCTCGATATCATGAATGACTCTAAGATCTTTAAGTTTTAGTATTTTTCACTCCCTGTGAATGATTTGGAAAATCTTCGTATTTGCATGCCTTCTGAGTTCATAGGTGTATTTTTTATATAGAAAGGAACTTTTAAGTTCATGTTGTTTGCATAATTTAAAACGTCATTTATAAGTTTGGCTTTACATTACTTTAATTCCCCTAGGGAGCATTTCGTAATGATGATGAGATGCTTCTGGTATGGTGGTTGGATCTCACCACCTTTGGAGGGTACACAAATAGTAGGGGGTTGCACTCCTTACATCGATGACGGGACGTAATTCCTACGGTGAGAGTTGAACCGTGGCCAGTGATGCCCATTAGGACTTTACCAGAGTCCCCATCAGTGTTACTGTTTTGGCGGTCCAGTAATTTAGTTTCATGATTAACCCGTGTTCCTTCGTGGTAGGTTGGAGAGTCTATCTATGACTTTGCATTACTATGATGATTGCTAAGTATTTTTAAATTATCTGGTGCTTCCTGTATTTTATTGTTTTCTTTAAATTTATATATTACATTGAATTGCAGTAACAAAACTGGAAATATTGTTATATAAGTATTGACACAAACGCTTTATAACTACGCTAAAAAAACCAGAAATACAAATTAAATAACCAATCATTTTGTTGTTAAATGCAACTTCAAATGTGGAATAAAACATATGTATATTTATAAATTCCAAAATGTAAAGAATATTCAATTTGAAAACATTTTTACTGTGAAATTTTTAAATCCTCTATTAATCATAGTTTAAGATCTGCAATAAAAATTTAAATTAGGAACTGGAAAGCTATCTTTATAGAAATTACATTTATATTTTATCAAATTTTTGATATAAATATGATATTAAGTTTATATATCATTTGTTTTTATTTTGTATAATTATATAATATTTAGTATAAATATGAAATATTCCTCACAAATTTGTAAATTGTAAAACTATTTCAAGCATCTTAATTCTTAATAATGGCTGAAATTTGAAATTCCATGCAAGCAAAGTTATAAGTAAATTAATATAAAACTTTTTGTGTCTATTTTTTCTTCAAGGGTTTCCTTAATCCCAGTCTATCCTGATTATTTTTGCTGTTCTGCAGATGGTATAAGCGCTGAATTACAATTTGATCGCTGCAATAATTAAATGTGTCTATAATGCCAGAAATAAAGGAGAATCGTCGATTTGTGAAACATTTCACAATTTATCACTTTCTTAATTACAAGCTTAAATGCGTTTTTCTTATGATATCTTCATCGTCCTTCACATAATTATTTAAATAACAATGCTGATGAATTATCCTTAAATTACTCTATATATTAGATTCTATGATACAATCTAGACGATAAAAAAGTTTGGTAAACTATTTTGACTTCCTTTATCCTTTATTGATAGTCAGAAACAGTTGATTAGAAACACAAATTGAAATGAGGGATGGATGCGTCAGTGCATTTAACTCTCGACTCCTGAGTTCTGCTGTTGTTACTTTTTTTCAGTTTCGAGAATGCTTTATTCTGCATTTTGTTTCAGTCAAAAAATAACTCTCATTATCAGAATGTTGATGAATGAATCAAGTTTCATTAGCGCCTGAATCTTTTTCTGTCTGCAATTAATAACATGTTCATCAAATTTTTTCTTGATGGCCAAATAGCCTTTTTTTGTTCTAGAAAAGGGAAACTTTGTATCCAGTCACTTTTATATATAATATTTATTCATTCATTTGAATTTCTGTTAGCCTTTGAAATAGATGATTCTCTGTCTTTGCTTTATGATAGTTCATGATCTTAGCAGTACCATATAGAAATTTATTTAAAAGAATTATTCAACTGACAACAATTATTTATGAAATATGTAAGTTATTATTTTATTATTACTGAAGTCATATAAAATTCCTTTTTTCAGTTGCAATGTGCAAACATTTTACAATTTAAATAATTTATAAGTAATTGTTGTCATTGCGTCTTATACTTACTTAACTTTTTTATTGTAAAATTATTTAAGAATAATCAATGAAATCGCATTTCAGGAAGGGAATTTATGATATGAAGACTCTTTAAAATTTTTATGTGAACACTTCAGATGATGAAAATTACTTCAACTACTACTTTTAGTTCATAGAAACTTTATTTTACAAAATTTAACGAACATTAACGTTTCTCCATCAACTCCAATCTGAGCAAAACACTTCTTTAAAGCTCAGCCCGGGGTATATCATCTAGTAACTCATAAATCTTCTGAGAAGTTTACCAGTTCCTAACTGAAGTTTATTGATCAATCATTTTCCATTCTTCATTGAGGTAAAAAAAAACTATTCCAACTGGATAGAAACTTCAATGATCTTACCAGTAATAACTTCACAATGTGTTAGTTTTATTAAATATATTGGCGTCTCTTTTTGAAGCAATATGAGTATTATTTTAGGATGGACATCTTAATTTTGAACTGAGATCAGTTGACGAGAACAACGGTTGAACTAGTTCCCTTTTTTCCAAGTTATAGCGTCTCGCCAAAAAAGGATATTTAGCCTTAACTGACCTGGGGACCACCCGATCCGTTTGCGTGGCGATTTGGGGGGATCGGTTTTTGAGTCTGGAGTCAACCTATTCCAAAAGCAAAAACTTCCCACCAAGTTATATTATCCGCGAACCAAGTTATACAGTGCGACCCCCACTAACTATGAATGGGCGTATGAGAAAACATTGCTCTAAAGCAGAGGTGTAGCGACTTAGGGTTGTAAATACCCTAGGCTAAATGTATTGAAGGAACGAAATGATAACGTTATGCTCCGTATGCCAGTTACTTTTGTTAAGCTACTGATAATAACGGGGGTAGGGGGATATATCATATGCTCCGGCGGCTATTGCCACTTGCATCACCACTGTTTGCAAGACTACCAACTTGCTGCGTTTCCTTATTTATTAGAAAAAACAGGTTTATCAAAAAAAAAATCCTGACACGTATTTTACAAAAAAAGAGCACCTTCTGTTCCTTTTCCCCTAATCCGGCAATTTCATTAATCTGGGATCAGTAATAGGAGAGTTGGATAACTATTCTACATTCAAAGAATATATAACTATTCTAAGAATATAGAATATAAGCATCCTATATTCTTCATAAATTTGTTGAGTCCATCACAATTCTTAAAGTTTTGCATGCTTGAAATATGTATTCTAAACAATAAAATTTAAGAATAATAATTAGTTTGTTAACTTTCATAAGTCAGAAATGGAAATAAAATACCTTTATGGTAGTTTCTTTTAGGAGGATACTTAATTTTTAAACTTTTAACAAAAGTTTTTTTTAGATAAATTGTTGAAAAGTGTTGTTGTCTTTCCTAAGGTAAAATCAAAATGTCTAATTTAAAAGTTTTTGTTTCATTGAAAAAGGAAAATATGTATGAAATGGATTTAAAAAAAGTTAATTTTTTATTAGATATTGGTGATTTGCTGGTTTAAGATCATGAAGATGCTCATTGACAAAATATGGTTCAGAGGCTTTAGTGAAATCAAAGTTCCATTTCATAAAATATTCACCCTTTCAAGTTTTAAGCAAATACTGGTGCAGTATCAAAAAGACACTTTTATATATTTACTGTTGCAAAGTTATTTCATAAAACGTTAAGAAATTGTGATTCTTAGAATATTCAACTGATTTGATTGAATTTTCTTTCAGATAAAGCATTAAGATCTTGGTTTTCTTTTCCGCAAAAAAATACATTTAGAAAATTAGTTCCAGAGATGAATGGGGTGATACGATTTAATTTACGCAAAACTGCTAGACTTGAGGAAATGTAATCTTATTAAATTATCAATCTCCTAGACATGAAAATCATTTGGCATCAAGATATGCGCTTTGGAAAAATATTCACTTCCTAAAAAACTTCCTTCGAAGAGATGTTAAAAATAAATCTTTTTCTTAGTAATGGATTGAAAAAAAGACAAACTTATGGATGAAAAATGAACAAGCTTATTTTATTTTGCAAGCTTACAAAGATTTCAAAATAAATTTCATCCGATTAATATTTTGGTAACTGGCATTCACTGGTTTTGAGAAAATAATACCATGACATTGTTTGCAATGAAAAGAAACATTTTCTGTTCATAATAAATAAGAATCCTGCATACAATTTAACATAAATGGCTCCCACCAAGTTTACATTGTTTTTTCTTTAACTAATTATATGGAATTATTTCTTTGACATGAAAAATTGATGTATAGAGACTTTATCCGACATTAAATTCTATCGATAAATTAATACTGTTGTACACATTATTATAAGTAATGTATAATATATATCACAACAAAAAATGTCAGGAATTATAATGCTATATCATTGTACAATGTGTGGTTTATAAATAAATTTATTAAATTCAAAAATTTCATCCCCAGAACTTGTTCAAAATTAATTTATGATCCTTTACACTATACCAATGATACACTTTTATTGAATTTAGAATTTTTATCACCAGGCCATATCAAGAAGGGCAAGAATTTTATGTTATTGGAAAAAGTGGCATAATTTTAGAAGAAATCGAAACAGTTTTGCTTAACATTGCTTTTGTTCCCAGTTATGTTCATTTTAATTAGTGAAGTGTAAAAATACTAAATAAAATAACTTGGTCATGGAATTTTTAAAGGGTTTTGAAAGTTAGCATATTAGCTGCAGTGGGTCACAATGGCAAATTGATAAAGTTTCTGCCTATAAAACAAAATTAAATTCTATCGAAGAAACGTCTTATCAAGAGAACTATTACATGAGTTCAGATAGAGCATAGCTAGTGTTTTAAGCACAATAACCCTTTTATTACATACTACTCTAAAAATACGCTTGACAATGTTTAGTTGATTACTGGTCTATATTTTATTTCCGAGAGTAAAAATGAATTCGACTTTTCACTAAAGTGTCGCTTTCCCCGGTATTTGGGTGAAATGACAACTTTAAAATATCTTTTTAAAATAATAAAATAATATTAATAATATTTGAATAAAAATGTAACTCAACTAGATACAACATAAAAAAAGGTCATTCTAATAATATAGGTAAAACTAATGTCAAAATCTGTTTTTATTAAAAATGGTCAATTGTTAAAATCACCATTTTTCTACTGTCTCCCTCCTCGATTACAGGAATAAGGAGATGCAAGCTTAATTGAAAAACTGGTTAAACTCCTTAAAATAATTAGTCTTTGTTAAGATTTTTTTTGCATTTCATTACCATTTATTCCATATAACATTTGAATAAATGGTAATAAAATGTAACTTGTAATAAATTTAATATAAGTTGTTACTTCAGTCCCTTGATTTTCGCATAATTTTTAAAGTATTAATGTTATTTTTTATGTATACTTATATATTTCTAATAATGAAAACTTTATTTTAAATAAATTTTTTCTATAGTTATGAGTCCAAATTGAACAAAAACATCCTATTAACGTAGGAAACGTTCATAAAGATATCTTTATAATTTTCTTATAAAACTTTGATAACCAAATATTTTAAATTGAAATTTTTTAAAAAAATATTTTAATCAGTTTATTAATGACAACAAAATAAGAGAGCTGCTTTTGTAACATTAGTAAACATTGCATTAGATATTTTAATAAAAAATGTTGCCCACGTCATGGCTCAGAGGTAGCACGTCTTCCTCGTTATCTGGGCATCCTGGGTTCGAGTCCGGGTTAAAGTGTGGTTGTTCTTCTGTGTTTTATATGTGAGGTGTGTGAATGGGCCACCCTGTAAAATGGGACTGGGAAAGCGAATGTGATGAGTGAATAGCTAAAGTCGTACTCTTAGCCCTAGTTGGCGCTACTTCAAACAAGATACTATTATTTCGGCTAAAATCCGCTGACACATCATCGGGCTTGTCCATCGCAAGTTCCATGAGATAGAACAACAACAAAAATAAAAGATACTATCAAGTGATTTAAGAAAATTTAGTAAATTCAATATAAATTATATTAATTAAATATTTTTCATATTAATAC
Organism: Argiope argentata; assembly: GCA_026289955.1. NCBI lineage: Eukaryota > Metazoa > Arthropoda > Arachnida > Araneae > Araneidae > Argiope > Argiope argentata. The sequence continues at coordinate 3,592,994 of JAOUZG010008446.1, forward strand.
TTTAATTTATGTCAATAAAGTAATACTATTAAATAGTTAAACGGTTCTATGTGTTTTAAAGAACTACGAACTTTCCTGCTTTTGTAATTAGTTTGCAGTGAATTATTATCTAATTTTTATCATGGATTATGAATTTGCCATTGAGATTCTAATAATGTGCGAAACACATTACTTTAAAGAAATCTAAAAGGTTCAAAATCTAAATGAGATAAGATCACAAAAATGCTTTAAATAGCTTCTTAGAATTTAGGTTTTATCATTTTAAAGCAAAAGCAATTTTGCACTAAAGTGTAAAGCACATATTTAAGTGGAAATTTGCGTGTACATAATAATGTTTTATTATAGTTTTCAAACTTATATTTTTACAAATTAACAATGCACATTAATCTTAAAAGCAGCAAATTATACTTTTTGTAGCATCCGCTCAAAACACTCGTTATTTTATATTTTTCCGTTTTCCGGACATTGTGGCTTCAGTGGAATACAACTGTTATCTTCATAGAGTATAATGAAACTGTTCATATAAAATAACCTCGTCAGAGTTCTTTTACGTTAACTGTTTAAAAGAGCCATAAACATTTTAACAATTTTTAAAGCTGAACCTAAATGATTTAAGAATATTTTCTTCTTCTGCCTACGGATTAAGTCTTCATTTCATTCTTCTTAAATGCCATTAGAGCTTATGTTTAATGCTTTCGGATTTTTACTTATTAAAGACGAACTTAAAAGTTGATTTGAAGCCTTTTTTTCAGTGCTTTCAAAAGTTCTTAAATACCTTAGCTCATAATTGTTACATTGTATACATAACTTCTTAAGTGTCGTAGCTTCAGAACATATTAGGTGAATATAAGGTATTTTAGTTTGACTTTCACAGTTTTTTTAGGCTTTCAAGTTCTAATTGCATGTATTGTTAGTTACAATTTTAATTAATGATCAACTAACCTTTTTTCTCAGTATGAAAGTTTGAGAATGTATAGAATAAGAAACTCTTTGAGAATATGTATTAGCTGCTGGAAGAATTTTGAACTGAAGAGATTTCAAAAAAAGTGATATCGTTCAAGACATTACATGCATTCAGAAATAAAAGCGATTTCTTTAAGTGCATAAAATTAATAAATGATTTTAAAAAGCTAAGAGGTTAGAAAATTGTTTTTTTTTCTTTTAAAATAAAAAAATTACACGGAACATTTAAAAATAAGTCTGAATATATATCTGCATAAATATTGTTACGATTTTAGCGTAGCGGGTTCGGATTGAATGGACTTTATTTGAGGACAGCACAAACAAATTTATTTACAGCTATTTACAGTTATTTACAGGATAATTGATAGAGTAACAAATTAAGATAAATACAATTCAGCAATAGTCAATCATTTACATCGTAAATGCAAGTCTTACGCACAATAAACACAATTTTCAAAACAGCTATAGTATAGCACAGCAACAGTAAATCACAGTGAGCTCAATAACACAGCATTAACAGCAAACGCAAACACAGATCACTAATAACAAATCCTCTAGTCCAGCGAGACGCTTTTTATTTCAGAGCAAACTCTCAACTAACTAGCTCACTCCGGCTACTCGTCCTTATGTAGCCGAAGGAGCGCGTGCAACGAATCTCGTGAAAATTCTCAAAACAACGCGCACAATCCAGCGGCTACTAGACTATTCCTTTCGCCAAACCAATCAAGCTGGCGTGAGGCTCCTCGCCAAATGTCGCCAACTTTGGCGATTTTTGTGCCGCTCGCCCGCTTGTAACAATATGCTGTCTCATATAATAACCGTGCTATTTTGATTTTCACTCATTAGGGGAAAATAAAAATATTCTGTCGATTTTGGATTGTACTGACCAATAAAATATATTATAATATTGCTCACTACCAAACATCATTGAAAATTGTCAACAAGTTTGAATGTATTGATAGATAAATTCTATGTAAAATTTAATGAGATTACTAGCTAACTATGCGTATTTTTGAAAACTAATCTTGAATAAATATTTAGACACTTTGCTAAAATTTAAATGTAAAAATTTTATATTTTAAAACTTAAATATATTTCAGTTTAGTATATCTTAAATAGGAAATGTTACAAGTTAAAGCAAATTAGGATTTTTCTGCATATAAAAAATTGCATTTGGCAACTTTAATCTTCAAAATAATAATAATAATAATAAGTTTTGTTATCTGAAATTCGTGTATAATTTCTATTTATAAAAATTTAAATATGCTTGTATATTTTGAATTATATGATTTACCTCTGTTTGACCGTACATCATTCATATTAATTAAAAGTTTTGTATTTGAAATGCACTATTCTTTTCTAAATTTTTTCCACTATATAAATCTTTTGGTAGATGTATATTATAATTTTGCAATATGATGAAATGTTGACAGTACATTATACAACTTTAATTTTGACAGAACCTTTAATGTAAGATTTTTTTAAAAATATTTTTTCCCAATTTAAAACAAATAGTATTGTTTTACCGGATTTTATGAAACAAATATTTGAAGGACATTTATACTAATATACAGGTTGTCTTCAAACCCTTACAATTAAGAAACAACATAACAGAGTGAAGTTCATTTATAGTAACCGAAACACAATGTGAATAATTGATGAACCTTAGAAAAGGATTTAAAACTAAGCTGGATCAAAGGGAATGTTGCCAACATTTCCAAAGACACACCATTCAACTCTAGGTGACGATGATTCGCTTTCCTTCATCCTTTGGTTTCATCCTGTCAGCAGTACTGTCAGTTTCACGGCTTTTCACTCTCCATCAATGTGACGTTGAAGGTATAAGAATCTAGGGTACTTTTCTCTGTAGAAATGTCCTTATATAGAGCGCATTTTCAACGGCAGACTTAGCATTATAGATTCATATTTCATAACGAATTTCACGAACCTGAACAAGCCAATCTCATTACACTGGTGATATTTGCTGAAGGTTATGTAGAAGACGTCCAATTCTATTGAAATTCAACCCTCATTCAAAGGTTATGTAATCCTCCTTTTGCATGTATTATAGATGCAAAATTCTGTCCATAGATGTCATTGAAAATTAGCTTGCAAATTTATTTATAACATCTCCTACTTAATTATGCGCATTCATAAGTTATCTTAATTTCAGATGGAAAATCTACAGAAGTCTTGCATTTTTCACGATTTCAAAAAAACTTTAACACGAAGATGAACTGTCGAAAGGCTATTTCACCATAATTAGGAAGCAAATAAGAAATTAATATTGAGCAACTGAAAAGGAAACTTCCAGGTATTTTTTTCTTTAAAATTGTATTAAAATATATTATATTCGAGAAAAGTATAGATTTTCTTTAATATCATCTAAAATACTATTAAAAGAAAAAGATATTAACAATATTTTCCAAATTTGATTTAAAATTTGTTTTAGACTCCTTTTATAAAATTCATTATAAAATTTACATAATTTTAGATGAAACAAATTATAACTATAAAATTTTGTTGAAATCTTATTGAAAGTAATCATAATTCTCAAATAAATTATTAGTTTGAAATAGAATACTTAATTATATAAATTTTCTTTCTCATATTTTTGAATTAATATTTTAACCTTTTAAACAGCCTAGAAAACAAATAATAAATTTGTAAACGAATATTGCTTAATCATCTTAATATATTCATCCATTTATAATAAATAGAAAATGAATATTTTCTGTATATTATAGACTAGTCTCCCATGACAACCAGCTGGTGGGACAGAAATAGCTAATAGCTAAAATGTTCAATTAAATATTTTGCATAACTTATACTAATGGCGTTTCTTCAGTAAAATAGTTTTAAGCTTTAAACTCTTATATTCATGCGACTCTTACTATTTTAGAAGACTTAATGTTTCGTTTCTCTCTCCTCTCATGATGTAAGAGGTTTTTCAAATACTTTGAAAGGTTCTGCATAATATTATTCAACATACTATGCACTTTTCTGCTTCTATCTTGTAAGCGTAACTTGTTCTTTCGGTTTTAATTTTGTAATTTAGTGTGGAATATATACTTACGAATAGCACAGAATAATAAAATTAATTTAATTTTAGGAAGGTGCAAAGGATTGTGTTTTAATGTTTATAAGTTATCGCTGAAAGATTTCAAGTATTAGTTTCATTTTTAATTTAAATTCTAATCAAATTATATATATATATATATAGCTCCGAAGTTCATTTTCCAATCCTCTAAAGTATGTGTATGCTACGTTTGATACCTCTAGGTCAAATGGTTTAGTGTATAGAAAGCCAGCACTAAAGCATATACATACTCATGAACACAAACACACATTCATCTTTATTATAAGTAAAGACAAATTTAATTTTGATCAATTTTCTTCTAAGAAATAGCTTTGTTACTTTTTATATTGCACCTTTATTCTCTTCTGCGGCTTCTTTTCCTTAGGCTAATTGAAAAAATTATGAAAAAATAAAATAATGAAATTATGTGGATGAAAATTTCATTTAAAATTTACAAGATATTGAAATATATTTTAACAATAGCAAACTTCATATGAGCCAAAATATGAAATCTTTTCGAAAGTAAATATATTTTTTCATATCTTTGTAGTTCAAGCGTATGATTAGAGGCAGAAGCTTGGAAATTTAATTTCCACTAAAGAAAATTAAGTCCCTAAATAAATGGAAAAACGAATGAATACAGAAAACATAATTAATCATCTTGGTGAATCATAAGGAATTTCGAAGAAATTTTCAGATTATGTGAATATGAATAATCTATCATCACAGTTGTTTTGATTTTCTCTTTTCTTTATAATTTAAATTCTCTTTGAATCTTCCAGTTAAATAAATGAGGTGAGAATTTGAATACTGAGCAACCACCACTGTATGGAATTTTAACAAATTTAATGTAGTTGCCAAAAAAAAAAATGTTTCACTAAGAGCGAAAAACGGAAATGTTGCGGAATGTATGCTTCAAAAATGGTGAAATTTCAATATTGTCAAATTATGAAATATCTTATTACACTTGAATAAACGAAAAATATTTTTAATATTTTGTACATGGATGTACAGCATTTATAGCAGCAGGAAAAGGAAACTGTAATAAGCATGATTTCAATCTTGTACACTCATTCTTCTAAACAGACATTAAAATACGCAATTATTTACAATAAATTAAAATAATCAAAACAAATAATTTATAAGTTCTCATTTAATTAATTAAAGACGAAAATTATATTTCTTTGTTTACCACCACTTTTTTACTTTATCAGTTCTATAGTAATGCTCTCTACCATTTAATTTTTAGAATGATTATCATACTATATTTCTGATATGTGTTTTGACGCTTTTAGATATTATAGAAAAGATAATATTTTTCAGCCATGAAATATTTCTAGGATTAAGCATCTTTTAATTTAAAAATTGGGTTAAGAAATGCATGGTATGGAATGTATTGATTAATTTATATTATAAAAATTATTGGCTTTTACAAAGATATAAAGTAAATAATGAAAGAAAAGAAAATCCATTTTTTTACTCTATGCTTCTAACCATATTTTTCATCTTAAAACCAGAAATGACAATGCTTAGTTGAAGCATTGATTTAAAAACTTTATGAATATTTTAGTCTTATATAAATGAAATTATTATTGAATTATTCTTAACAAATTTGAGGGTAGTTTGAATTCCGTCCAATAGCACCTGGGGTACAAAAAATAGTGAGGATATCTTACTCATTTATATTAGGCGTAATATCTATTCATCCTTTTAAGAGCATCTTTTATCATGAATAATGTAAAATTAATCATCTAATTCGTCGTGTAATTACCAAATACATAGCACAGTCTTTAAGAGACGCTCATTAAGAACCTCAGAATAGGTGTTTTCCATAGACATATCACATAAACGTTATGTAATGACTCCTGCGAAAGGTATTACAAATAATTAATTCTTCTGGATTAATTATTTTGGGCTGGTTAATGTTCATGAAAGGCAGAAAATGTGGAACTATTGCAATTGAAATTAAGATTACTTTGATGTAGAGAGAATGAAAAATTATCTATTTAAAAAATCCAAATTAACTATAATCACATTCACAATAGATTAACCTTATTGCTCCTCCTTTTTGAATGGATATTATTCAAATTAAAAGGAAATTATTTAATATTCTTTATCTGCAAATCAAGCTCAGTTGAATTTTGGAAAGTCTATTTGTCGTATTTTGGTTTAAAGATTAAAGGAAATCAATGTTGATTTCCTACAGTTGCATATTCGAGATCTGCAGAAATGCGAGTTGATAACTCAAAATTATACAACAATATTTATTAAAGCAATTATATATTAATAAATTGTGATAAAAACTAGAAATTTGGAACTTTGCATCAGAGTAACTTAAATTTAAATTTCTTGAGAGTTTTTTCAATAAAAAGATAAAAGTATAACTTCATCGGCTATTTCATTTCTTACAATTATGTATGTACACTGACACGACTGATACTTAACAACCAAAAAAATATTCACTGTAGGTATATTTTTTAATGAATATAATTTTATTTGTATATATTTAAATAATATAAATAAAATTGTAACTCCAAATATCAGTTTTGCTTAGATATAAAAATCAGCACATTTGTAGACATTTCGATTCAATTGCAGTTATTTAACGGATATAATCTAAAAAAAGGTAATTTATCGAAAGTGTTATGAATATACCCTTTAGTATTAAAACATATAAATATGTGAAATTAGAATTGCTATTTTATACCAAAATAAAATTTTGTATTTTCGTAAAATAATCAGAGAAATTTTTATAGATTTTAAAAGAAGTATAATTGTGAAATCACTTCAAGAAGTAAAATATGTATATAAAGAAAATAATTGTAAGCTTCCGACTTAAATATACCTTAAGTTTAAATTTCTTTGAGAAATTAGGTAATTTTATATTTCAATGAATAAAATTTATTATGCAAAATTTTAAATTATTGAACTTAGAAGAATTTGAAATACTTTTATGGAAGTCTTTAGTTCTCCCTAATATTTATAGCTCCGTCCCATTTCAAGTTATAAAGATATGTTATGCTTAGTTACAAGAAATGAAGAATGAACAGAAAGAATATTTATAAAGAATGAATTATAACAGAAATTTCGAGAGATGTGAGAAATGCCCTCGATGTATTATAATATAATTTTGTTGTAATAATTTTTAATTTTTTGCTAGAAATAATGATGGTTCTTAAATAAAAACGTTTATCTATGGAAAAATCTGTATTATTTAGCTAAGCAAAAACCTTTTTTTTTCTACTTTTTGTTGCATATTAGCTCAATTGTTTAAAAATTCTATAAAAACAATCAGATTTAAAATAAAAGTAAATAATTTAATGCTGTTTGGAATACAAGATATCATTTTAAAAACTAATTTTTGTAACAGAGATTCTTGATTTGTGAAATGTTTACTAGCATCAATTTAAATAGAAAAGCAATTCTTATTTACAAAAAAAGTATGCATCAAATCAAATATAGAAGCAAAAGCATATATTTGCTTCTACGCGAAATATTTTGAATTATAAAATGGTTGATTTTTATTCTAGATCTTTGTTTACTACACTATTTGAAGCAAATTTGAATTTCTTAAAAAACTAATATTTTAAAGCACAGAATTCAATTATGGTTTATGCATGCCATTTAATTCAGAAATGGTATTTATTTGAAGGCAGCGAGTAAATAAAAATGAATAAGTTTATCCTATAAATGTGAAATAACAAAAAAATGTATCAGAAAAAAAGAATTAAAAAATATTAAGTCTAAAAATAGCACTTTTAATTAATTTTATTTGGTGTAAAAATGTATAATTTCCTATTCATATTTTTCGCCTCCAGTGTGAACAATAAAATAGTGTTTCATCAATTTACTTCGTTTCCGAACCAGCTTTGTTTAAACAAAATAATTATCAAATTCGAAAAAAGAAATCTTAACGCAGAAATGGCAAACTGTAGATAAATACTGGAACAACAAATGAAATATTTATGTGAAAAATAAACATTAACTCAATTTTCATTATAAAATATTTCCAAATTGTTTATGTATTGAAATTTAAATTCTGTTTCCACTATTTTTCAAACTACTTAATGAAAAGTTCAGTGACAATTTTTTTTATAGTTTAAGATTATTTAAAGAATAATTTTTTAGTCTGAGGTACAACGGCCTCTAAATCTTTCTGATCTTAAGAATTCTAATTAAAATTAGGAAAAAGCACTGTTAAATAAATTATTTTTAAATAGTATAAGAAGCAGGTGAAAAAAATCAAGTCTATTTTTATAGTGCTTTTGTTTTAAATATGCTGGCTTTCTTATCGAAAGAACTTTGCTGAAAAAGCGTCCGTTTTAATTTAAGAAGTATTTAGAATTTATTTTGATTTTTTTTTCTTTTAAATACTTTCAAAGTGTTCGATGTATATAAATTCTATTTTGAAAATGTTAAGCTATGGATAATTTATCCATTTTCTCTGTTTTGAAAGTTTATGATCAGAAGAACATTTCATAAACTAGTTTCATAAAACACCTTGCTAAAAAGGTTTTATTCCCTGTGAAAATTTATCTTCGTTTTCTTGTTTTATGACCATGAATTTGTGAGCTTCAAGCATCCGGAGGGCTGTCTTTTAATCTTAATATAAAACCGGTATAACTAATCTGTGCTGCTGTAAAAAAAATTCCATTGAACTATGTTCAGTTTATCCTGAGTTTCCTAAACTATGTAAGCTCTATTCAAGGAAGTTTAGAAAACAAGTTTTAGTTTTAAAAGTCAGAAATGAAACGAAAAAATCATAAAAATTGTGAAAGTACTCTAGATAATTTGATTTCGAATATTGGTTTGTTTCATTTAATTTCATTTAATATTTTCGATCAAACTTTCACAGAAGGTTTATAAATAATGAGATTCTTTTTTTTTTCATTTTATAAAATAAAATAAAAATTAAGGATAAATATTTTTTGTCCAGGACCAATGCTTATATATACCTTATATTAAACTAGGGGCATCTATTCTGTTTACTGTTACATTTTATGAATAATTTGAATTTTAGAGATACTTACAACATAAATAGATTACTTACAGATAAGAATGTTTGTATTTTAGATGAGCCAAAATAACAAACGTTTTCAACTGAAAGAGTGATTTTTGAAATATTTAATGAATGATGAAGGAAATATTTAAGCATGTTTTGACTCCCTTGGAATCTCTTATCCTTTTTTGCGTGAATATAAAAATCATCTATATTTTTGATTCAGGTAATAAAAATGTACTTTGCAAAAAAGGCCTTAATTTATCGAACTGCATTCCACAATATATTATAGGAATCGAAATCAGGAACAGCTGAAAGGAATAGAACATAATTAAGTAATGCTCTAAATAAGTAAAAGCTGTGAATATCATCGAAAATGTGACTAATTTGTGGACATCTTTCAGAAAACTTCGCTAATTACCTGTTCCTTCCATTTAACATACAGCAACAATCATTGATTCTGTTGTAAGCCCATCATGCGAGAAGCATCTGAGGTGTTTCTGACGTCTGCTTCTGATATGAATAACAATGAATGTATTTCATCATTCCTAATGTCAAGGCAATCATTTATCTTTAATCAACGGTGAATAAATTGATCGAAACATCAAAATGCAGTTTTTAGGTGCTAAAGAATTTTTATTGACATGAATTTATGGTTTTAAGTTAAATTTAGTGCTACGCACTTAAAATATTTTTATCTAATAATACTTTATGGATTATACTTCAAATTAAAATTTTAATTTTTTTAATGATTACATTAAAAAGAGATTGAAAAAAAATCAGAGATTAAATTAATTAAATTTTAGAAACTAAATACTGTTTAGTATGCGCATGCAGGATATACTGAAAGATTAGAACTAGAAAATTGTTTAATATGAATAATCAAACAATTCGTGTGAAATAAACTGAGTTATATAAATTGAGAAATAGCTGAATTTCAGTAATTATTTATAATTTTAATTAAATTTGAATTATTTTTTGCAAGCCGATCTTAAGTGAACTATTGAATTTAATTAAGAAGCCCTTTTAACTAAACAGACCAGTTGTAAAATTAGTTTTTAAGAAATCAAAATCAAAGCAAAGAAAAAAATGAGTGCCTTGAAAGTAAAAATAAATAATATATTTTCTAATTTTACATATAAAACTGTTAAGTACATTAATTAAAAATTTTTATTCTCTTCGTTAACATTTCAGCTTTCAAAGCATTTAATCATTTATTTCTATTTATTCAGGCACATCATCATCTATACAGAAATGTTATGTTATAAAAATTTTCAAAAATTCTGTCATTTTATTTCATACTACTACATAAAATATATAATAAATTTATGCTATATAAAAATTACGTGCAATATTTTCTCAAATATTAACTCTAAAATCGCGTACAAAACTTATTTTATTAACTGGTAGCAACTCCTCACCTTCAATTAAATATCTTTGATAAGGTTTTATTAATTATAGTGTAATTACAAGTATTCCGAAGTAAAATTACAAAATCGTTTGCTTCTAATTTCAAAGAATCGAAGAAAGGAGTCGGCATCAGAAATCTAAGACGTAAGTTGAACAGGTGTCGCTTCGTGTTGCTTAATTTGTGTTTACAAAATATCATAATCAAATTTTTATTACAATGAATTATTAATGTTTACAACAATATCAAAGGTCAAATGTTACGATATATGTTAACAGAATTTTCAAAATTATTTAGCCAAACATTGCACAAATAATTTATATTTATTATTTGTATTTCAGTTTTGAGACAAAGAACTTCTCAGATTAATATATATTCATTACAGATTATGAAATGTATTAATACCTAATAAAATATATATTAAGGAAATCTTTTTCTTAATATATGCTTTACAGTGATTAAGCAATCTTTTCCCATTTTAATCAAAATACACGGTTCCTGCTGTCATATTTAAATAGGAGTTGACAATTTGACATAATCAACAAAAATATTTTTTAATTTATTTCACTTACACCAGGAAGCAAAATTATTTTAATTTTGGTGAGATGGTATTTGAATTTTTTGTAAAAATTTATTTAATTCGAAATCACATTTCAAAAGATGGAATGAAAATGTAATAGAATTTTATTTCGAGGCATTAAAAAAATGAGCACAAATCCTTCAAAATAAGTTAAGGTTAATTTAAAAATTAAAAGTATAAAAGAACCAGAAACTGCTGTTGTCAGAGCAAAATTACAAGGCTAACAATTTGTGAAAATTCTGTCAGAAATTGCGACGACTCAAATATTTTATTCCGAGATTCCAAAGTTTCGTAATTGAAATTTTGGTTTTGAATCAGCAAAATAATTGAAATGAAATGGGACTGTCTAAATTCATTTGAATATTCCATTCAGAAAGATGTTGATTAAATTATATTTTATATTTTCTTAAAGCAAACATCCTCGCCCATTCCAACATGACACTTAAGATCTACAATAGCATTCATTATCTTTTCAAAAAACGCATTTGTTTAAATTTTTGAGCTTGGCATGTATGTATGATAAAAACTGGTATTCGTTACTTTAATAAAATCTTCTTGTCTTTTGTATTTTATTTATTATTATAAATAGAATACAAATGACTGAAATTATGTATCTGAATTCCTTTTATGAGTATCATTCGGCAGCTGAAGTAAGGAATTTGAATATTTGTTTTCCTCTCATTAGCATAAGAACTCATCTGAAATGCGATGTAATAAAAAATAAAATCACTCTGCAGATGTTTTATCAAAAACAAATTAAAATAATCATTTCAAAGATGCCATTTTCGATTTTATCACAATTATGATTACTAGCAATGAAGATTTGTGATGAATTTTAAAGCATTTTTAAAAGCCTTATTACAGGCATATTTTATAATTTATGAAATATGCCGAAAAGGAACATTTAATTAATGTCAAGTAAATTTAGCTCAAAATCATAAAAAAAATTAAATAAATACAAATGAATTAAAATTTAATAATACCAATGTTTAATTTTCTAGAACTTCTATCTGATAAAGCAATCTTGTTACACTGGAATCAAGCAATATAGGCTTAACGCCTTAACGAACAATACAAGAATTTCTATATATTTCATATTCTGAGAAATTGAAACATAGAAAAGTTATTAAATCTCATTATCGGGATCATAGAAGAGTGTTATAATATGAATAATCAGAATCTTAGAATAATTTTTAAGAATTTTTGTTTGTAAAACGTATTTCTTTATTTTAAGAAGGATTCAATTTCTAATGTCATTATTACTCATTATTCGTTTTCGATTCTATTGAAAGGAAAACGAATAGTTTTTTATGCCTCAATTCATGTTTTTGTACAAGCGACAAGCAAAAATGTCCCAAAACAGAGAAATAATACAAAATATTGCTTTCGATTCTGAAAAACCTATTTGGACATAAAAATTGTCATTCATTTTAATATGAGACAAAACCATTTTAATATTTATTTCACTTCATGCCTTAGAACTGTGATAATACTATGATTATGTGTCCTTCAAATTGTTTTCCAATGTTGTTGTTGAAAAAATTCATACAATTATCACATATATATTCAAACTGTTTATATTTAAAAAGAGAGAAATTGACATTTTTTGCTATTCAAAACGATTTTATTCTTCTGGCACTTTCTTGACCTATGTCTAAAGTAAATTCTGCAAAAAAATCACAAAAAATTCTACCCCTAAGATAGTTTAATCAACTCTATTTTAGAAATGCTTAAAAAAAGTACAAGAAGCGTTCTAAAATCGGACCTTTCTTCAAAATCTCTTGAAGATCATTTTTGATCTTCCTAAGTTTCAATAATAAAAAGAGATCTAATTTTATACAAGATACCTAAACATTAAGCTTTAAAATTTAAAACAAGATATCTAATTTTATAGCTCCAAGTCTCCAACACCCTCAATTTTAATTGTTTGAAGATCTACGATATTCTTAAAATTTGTTAAATCTGTAAAATATTTTATTCTTTATTTCATTTGAACCAATGTACATCTATATTTTATCCATCTCAGTTGAGGCTTTATTTTTTAGAGACGTTTACTTAATCGTTATTTGAAAATAAATCTGAATTTGTACTAATTAGAGTAGAGCAAACATTTAAACTCTCGCTCTAAATTACACTTTAATAGCTTTCAAATGCAGCCTCTCAAGTATAATACCTAGTTAATACTGTTTCGTGTAACTTCTGAAGCGCTTCCTTTCCCCGTTTCTCATTTTCTACTGAAATTGCGTTCCGATGACAGTGCGATTTCGACAATGACGCATTCGCTCTTCACCTGCCCTTTTACCCGATCCAATAGATCTATCAATTTCGCAATAGTTCATTTACAAATACACTCGCATGACGTCAAACAATCCCTTTTAATCCTCTCCAATGCCGGCTGGACTGAGATGAGATCTTGGATTAATTTTAACAGACACTACTGAATCCCTGCTAAGGCTAATCGATTGAAGCAGAGTCAACTAGTTCAATCTTTAAATGGTATCTGCATTCGACATCATCAAAATGGTTCATGTCAATAAATTGAAACATCTCTGCAACCTAGAATGTATGCTAAACGATATTCAGAATTGATTGGTTTATTCCAATGTAAGGTTCTCTATTTCCCTAACTCGTTTTCGCGTACAAAAATTGATGTGTTTCGATGCGGGATATATTTTCAAGCCAATGACATTTTATAGAATAATAATAAATTTTGATAAATAGATTTCCTGCAATGAACTAACACGCAACAATGACCTTCATCAGACAGAAACTGTACGGAAAGCATTTAATAAAATTGACTTTTATTGAAGCTTTTCTGCTACACGGATCTGTTATTAGATGATTTAGATATACACCTGTGCTGATTGGGAGAAATCATGCAATAAGTACGAACCTTTTCTTCTCGAAGAATTATACTATAAAATGCAAATCAAAGTATTCTTAATGATATCAACTTATTTACTAAAGTAACAAGGAAATAACAAACGCCAAACAGAAAAATATATTAATTCCTGACGAATTTAAATTAATACTTTATGTTAATTTCAATTGAATCGTGGAAATAAAGTTTCAGTGTTAGTTATCAGGTCTCAAAGTTTAATTTATCATTATTTATTGGCAGACTGTTACAGATTTTTTTTTGTTCATCGACATATTTCCATTAATTTGTTCCGAAATGATTTGTTAGTACACACACACGCACGAATACACACACACACACACACGAACACACACACACACACACACACACACACACACACACACACACACACACACACACACACACACACGCACACACACACACACACACACACACACACACACACACACACACACACACACACACACACACACACACACACACACACACACACACACACACACACACACACACACACACACACTTCTAACTCTCCAGACGGCGACGTTCAGATTGCTCTACGTACCGAAAGCAGCGCGTCTGAATAACAGGTCTGTTCTTAAAAGTGTCAGGGTTTGGATAAACGGATTGCTTTCCCCTTTTGCGTGTAGTTCAGCACCACAGGGTCTTGGCTGATTAGCGGATATCATGATGTGAGTGACAGCTGTTATCTTATAGCAGTCTTTTCATTTCGAAGAGCATGTTTCTTTTGGTCGATCGAAATGACATTGATTGGAAACTTAGAAAATATTATTGTGTTTTAGCGGATTTTTTATTTTTTCATGAAACACTACATAAAATTTACTTTAGAAATAAATTATTTTATGTTTAATATGATAGGAATATGATTTTTAGGAATTGAAAGGGTTCATCTTATATATATATATATATATATATATATATATATATATATTAAGAGATATTTCCGGAAGGAGAATTTCTACGTTCCTGGCGGTTTTAAAGCGACACGTTGGAGAGGATTTCTACGTTCCTGCGGGTTTTCAAGAGACACGTTGGAGCGACTTTCTACGTTCCAGCCGGTTAAAGGGTTAATAATGTCAAGCGGAATCAAACATATTTTAGTTTCAAGTAAAAATCCCCACATTAAAAACCTGTTGTAACAGCACAATTAGAAGTTTTACTATAAACTGCTGATAAAAGTAGCATGCCAATGAAGATGCGCGTATAACTAAACATATATTTTTGAAAATATTCTCAAATGTGTTTGTAAAAATAGTTTTGGCTTGTGAGAAGTTTTTGATTACGCGTTCAAATTCTTTCTATATTAAGAGCATTATTGTTCAAATTTCCTACAGTATTTAAACAAATGTTCAAAGGCCAGTACTTAGATTTTCAATAACGCAACAAAAACAATTCCTAAAGTCTATATTCATTATGGAATTAATAGAATTCCAAAAAATCTGTAGTGAAGAAAGCTAACCAAATTCTTTAATTAGTACTTATCAAAAGTTTACTCTTAAAGCTATTGTGATAAAATATATAATGTTATTAGTAAAATACAATTTTATTTTTCAACAAACTCAAAAAAGACAATATATATTAGCTACAATAAAAATTTAAAGTTGTGAAAATAAGTAAAAAAATTAAATCCGAATGGTAGAAAAAAGATGTATTAGTTTTATATACACCAACAAATATAGATAAAATACCTCGCTTGCGTTTATTTGTTTGGGAAAAAGAAAAAAAAACATACAGATTTTTTAAATTAAGTTTTTGAATTTTTATATTCAAATTCAGAATATTTAAAACCCTTAGCCTTAATTAACAATAATTAGTTACATCTTTAAAGCTTTGGTAAATTAAACGAGAATTTTAATTTCTTCATTTGGTATTTTAGGAGATAAAAACTAACAAACTTGATAAATAAATTAAAATCATATCTGGTGAACTCAAACTTTACAATTAAACTTACTATAGTTTACTATAAAAGAAAAAATTGTCAAATTTTTATTTTATATTTATTTTTTAGATTAACTATTGTTTCACGCTAGAAAGTTTTAAAATCTTATGGATCAATTTATTAATAATAATACGTATATATGTTCATTTTCATATTAAAAATAATTAATTTTCATTCATTAGATTTTACTACCCTTATTTAAAACTCAATGGGGATTCGCATTTATTCTCAAAATCTCAAAATAAACGTCTGAAAACGTAAACAAAATTTTAAAATGCTTAAAGAACATGACCAGGAAGACAACATTCATCCAGTCCACTGATAACGATTGACTTCTCCTTATCTCACATTTCTTTCTCATTATCTCGCAGTTTGAGTTTGGGGGAAGCGAAAAACTGGACCCGTCAAAGTACGGGCTGTGACAGTTTTAAGGTGATTTAAATTTCCGTCTATTCACGGGCCTAACGCTTTGAAGGGAGAAGAGATTCCGTCTATTTGCGGGCTTGACGCTTGGAGGGCTAATGAAGGCACAAAGTTTGTTTGTTAACAAGTTAAGCAGCTATCAAGGCATAAAATATAGCCAGAGAATTCATTACTTTTCATAAATAATTTTAGTAATAAAGTACCTGAAAAGAAATTTTCTATTAAGTATAATTCTAACCTTATTCCTAATATAAAAAAGCATTTTACATGAACATGCATGCATGAAACCGACGCATGCGTATCTCGTTACTTATATAATTCTAATTCTCATAAAAATGTAATTCCATTTTTATAATTTATCCTTCCTTAAACATATTGCTTTGATTCAAAATATATGTGAGCATTCGATAACCATAACACTTTACTTTATTTTGGTAATTGAATAATCTAAAGAAATAAAAAGTGACACTCTAAATTGAAATAAGCCTTTTTGAAAAAAAAATCCTTAGTCCAAACAAACTTCTAGCCTTCGATTTTTATCAGCTTCAGGAACATTTAATGCCATACTGCTTTTTTTTCCGCCACGTAAATGTGTTTCCAGTGGAAATTATTTCCTATCAGCTTTTTCTGTGCTTCCTTTTTTGCCAGAATTTGGATTCTTACTTTCTAAACTTGTTATAGAACTTCTAGTATCTCTCTCTCTAGACCAGTACAATTACCCTACTTATAACAGATACAGATCTTGGAATCAGTTTTTATTACTCTTTTTCTGTGGGATTTTCTGACCTTAATAGAAATAAAGAACTTTATTTATGTTTTTATTGCAGCTTTTGTCGCTACCTTCCAGCTTTACTCTTTCATTTAAGTGAATTATGGCATTCTCAAGAGGTATTTTTTCTGGAAGCTCATCGGAAAATATAACACAAAATTCTCTCTTTTTATTGCAAAGCCCACTTCCTAATATAGATATTTTATCATGATATGTTTCAAAAAGGATATTTTCAACTTGGGGTATTTTTTTCTTGTAAGGTAACAAGATTGGTAAAGAATTTCATCTGAGCCAATATAAATTCTTTAAAAGTATTTCTATTGAACGATTAACTAACTATAAGTACATAATGTACAATAAAAAAACAAATCAAAGAATTGTCATGACCACACAGAACTGTTAAGCGAATCTTTTGATCCTGAAAAAAGTATCAAAGTAGTTTTATTGCAAAATTATTTCTAGAGCATTCACTTTTTTTTATTATATTTTATTATTTTGTTATAGTGTGTGAAATTCTTGAGCAATTTAATAAGAACTTGGATATGCAATTCATAACATTTTGTTTTTTAATTAAATGTTATAAGTGTATATTGAAATGGAATCTTTAAAAATCGTTTTATAAAAACTTGTTTCCTCTTTTTTCAACTCAGGGTAAGAAATAATTCAGCAAGAGATTGACTTTTTAATTTTTCAATTTTAATTACAATTAAAGCAACTAAAAAGGTTATTTCCGTTTAAATAGTACAAAATATTTTAAGACGTCATTATACTTGGAAATGCTGCTTCTTCACTTTCTAATTTCCACTAATTTGTATACAGAAGTCTTTCAAATTATATACAGAAATGTTCTGTTTAAGAATTTCTTATTCCTTTTCTGAGAAATAAAATTGGTAACTAATTAGTAAAATGCCGTTCATCTGTTTTAAAATAGTACTTGCTTTTAGACATAGAAAAAATTTCAGAATTTTAATGTAAAACAAACATTAACCTTACATGTGGATAATACTGCAAATATCTAAATCTTTTTTGTAAGAATTATAATTCGTTTCTTATCTTTGAAAAAACAAAGTTTAAATTTTAAAAAAAATCGAAAATTGTATAGGAATTTAAAACTATCAATGCCCATAAACTGGCAATACTTAGCATAGTTTTTATTGCTGATATCAGATTTTTGCCTTACATAACAAACAGGAGCTGTCACCTTGATGTCTTCTCAAATACGTTGTTGTTACTAATAACACTTACCATGGTCAAGCGCCGTCAGCGATTTTAAGCAGAATGAGCTTCTCTTATTTATTTGAAGTAGCGTTAACTAAGGCTAAGTGTGTGACTTAGATACCCACTCATCACAGACCCTTTTTAGAGGGTGGCACATTCATAGACTACACAGATAAAACTCACAAGAACAACCATGCCCTAACCGGGAATCAAACCTGGGACGATCATATCACGAGGAAGACACGTCACCTCTGTGCGAGAACGCCGGCTATGAAATATTATCTATTGTATATTTGCATTGTAAACATAATGCCAATGATGCACAATAATGTCGACAAAGAGAATCAGATTTCAATTTTTGATGATATTTTTGGGTGATTAATCACTAAGATGTAATTAATACAGAAGCACTAATAAACTTAATATATGTTAATTATATAAGAAAAATAATAACAATTGTAGTTTAAAAATCATGATCAAATTTCATGTGTTTAAGTATTGAATTTCAATTTTTTTGCCGAATACTATATTTTATCTTTGCATGTTTTCAGCACAAGAAGGAAAAGTGAAATTACTTTCGTAGTTGAAATCAAGAGTCGTTCGAGTAAGCGTTATTTTGAAATTTGTATTAAATTGAAAAATAATAATTTCCCAACATGGGAGATCTGAACTAAAAAACTGATAAATAAACAGGTCTTCTAAAACAAGGGTTTCAAGGGTTTAAAAGCATAAGCGTACATTTTGAAAAGATGCACACTCTTCATAATGTTTAGATCATAAGAACAGGTTTCCAGGCGTCCTGGCACAGAGGTAGCGCGTCTTCCTCGTGATCTGGGCGTTCCACGTTCGAGTCCTAGTTAGGGATGGTTGTTATTCTGCGTACTATCTGTGAGATGTGTAAATGTACCCCCCTGTAAAAAGGGAATGTGTAAGCAAATGTGATGAACATATAGCTAAGTCGTACTCTTGGCCCTAGTTGGCGCTACTTCAAAAAAACAAGAGACGCTCATTCTACTTAAAATCACTGACTGCTGTCAGCACGCTTGACCATGGCAAATGTCATTACTATCAACCGGGCATGTTTATCGTTTTAAATAGTAATAAATAATTAATTGATATCAGGACGATACTCCTATAGGTTAGTTGCAATTGTTTATAATATTTTGTAGCATACTCTTTAATTAAAATTAGATAATTTTTGAATAAACCCATTTCTGTTATTTCTAAACCATTTCTGAGTTATTTTTTTAGCTAATAAGTGTAAAATTTTGGGGAGGTTACATATTAAATTAAATGCTTGAGATGTATGCTTAATTATAAGGTGTAAAAGTGATAACATTGTGCTAAGGCTTTTTAACAGGAGGAGGATTACAATAAAAGATAAAACACTAAAAAATCAGGCAATTATTTATAAGATAATAATTGTACTGTATTGTAAATAAGGATACAAAATAAAATGGGTAGCATTTTAATTGTTTCTTCATGAATGAAATAAACAAGAAAATTACATAGTGGAGATAATGAATTTTCAAAAAGCAACTTTTTGTATTTTAAGGAACCAGTAGACATGCTAATCAAAAAATATTGCAATATTTTACTTTTAGACGTTTAAAAGCCCCGAATAGGGAAACTGATTTAACAATACGAAAAAAATAGTATAGTAATATGAATTTTGTCATTATTTAATGTAAAATTAGTTAAATATTTGCTTTTAATGTCATTAAAAGGAATTATATTTGAAAGTCTCTGCCAATACTCATATTATTAAAATTTAGATATTTACATACCATAAAGTAATCTGACAAAACCTGTAACTGTCCCTTCACATGTAACAGTGATATTTCGATCAACAACGGTTTTCCTCCAGGAATCATCCTTTTAGAACTTATACAGATCAATATCATGTAATTTATTTCATTATTTAAAAAGGCTAACGAAGGCGATTAGAAAATAACGAAATTTCTGAAATACATCAACGTTGTTACTTCAAATTAAATTTCTTGTCTTTAAGGTATTTTGACCCTTTAATACATAGTTTCGCACATGAAACAATTCACAACTGATAACAACATACGGCATTCTTATTATGGGTATTTTATCCATGGATACCTTATTTCCTGTAGCCTACATTGTTAAAAATATAAAACTTAATGATAATCTGCATAATAAAATATGTGTAAAACTTTGAAAGTTTTTCTTTGGCTCTAAGTTTGATTAAAAATCGCACCTTTTATTTGCTAATGATACAATGCTCCTTGTTATTATAGTGTCTAAGTCCATTAATATTTCAGAATATCTAACACTCATAACTTAAATCTGGTAATATTATGATTAAAATAATTTATTATCAGTTATTGAATGACAACTTTTATTTAAAATCATATATATGTGCATACATTTTCCAAACTATCTTTCATATATTTTAAGGCTTCTAAGATCATTTTTAGTTCATTAGTTCATTTTAGTTTAGTTTAGTTTTAGTTTAAACAAGAACTGAAAAACAGTCATACGTTTTTAGATATCAATGAGCGAAAGAATCTAAAGCATGAAATACATCAACAACATTAGATTGAAATATCTGAAAATGCGTAATTGATTGATGCTAAATACATTAAAAGGATTTACAGGAAAGCCTATGAACTTTCAGAAATTACATGTATTTAAAAACGAAATATTTGAAATGGAAATTGAAACCATTCAACTTAAAATGACCTATGCAAACTGGTTCCCGAGACATTTGAAATGCAAATAACCCCACATGTTACTGATATTAGACATTCTATCGAAATCAAATCTCCTCTCAGTTCCAATTAATTAAAAGGTCCACTAAACTGTCAAACCTTTGAGGAGAAAATCATTCAGTAATATAAAATTTAATATATATCAGTAGGCTGCTTTTCATATATTTAATATGGTTTCTGTAATATTTATTGACATTTAAATAAACATTTACACAAGATCAAAATTTAAAATCAAAATTCATTCATTGTAAGACACGAAATTTTATGAAAATTTGGATATTACACTTTGGTAGAAGATAGTTTCTTTATGTTGCTAATGTTGATATAGCATCAAATCTGGAATGAGTTATAACATTGATGACGCAAAATTTAAAAAAATTATGACTCCTTACAATGAAAATCATGAAGAAATTAAACTCTTTGATTATGTAAAAAATGACTCCATTTTATTATGTATTTTGTTTTCTTAATAACAATTCATGTTTTCTTATTAACTTCAAAATGAATTATTGTACTTAATTAAATGTTACTTAAGACAGAGAAACAAATAACGCATTTTTAACAAAAATATATGATTTATATTTTTAAGAAGATATTTTAGTGTGATTGAAGTTATATTTTTAAGAAGATATTTAGTTATTGATATTTTAGTGCAATTATTGCACATGGAGACAATTAGGAAAAATTTATAATAACAAAATTGTTCCCAAAACTCGAATAAATAATTACTTTAAAAAAATCGCCCCAAGTTACAATCAATTTATTTAAGAAATTTTAGTTAAAATTATTTGTATAAATGTATTGTAAGGAAATTTTATGTGTCTCAATATGCTCGATAGTATATGTCAATATGTTGTATTAGTTTCAAATAGTTATTTCAATTCACCTCCAGTAAAGTTTTATGGGGGTTTTTTATATATTCATTTACCTTTTGAAAATATTCTTTCATAGATTTTGCCTCATATTTTACTATTTATTTAAATATAGTCTTTAAGTATTTGTAATTATTGTTATATTTTACAACAACATTTCTATTTTTTTAAAATAAAGCTCAATTTTTTAAATTAATAATTTAAAAAATTGAGCTCAATTTTATTGCTATTTGCTATTAAAAATTTAGCTATTAAAAATTTAGCTCAATTTTATTGCTATTAATAATTCAGCTCCTTTTTTTCTATTATTTTTGATCAAGTTATGAAATTACAACTTACTTTTTTTTATTAAATAGCTTTCAATTTAGTGCATTCTTTGCGAAAACTTTGCTGTGATTGCCATTAAAACTGAATTTCCTATATAAAACTAAGCTAAAATTTTACATAAATAATAATCACGGCATACTGTTTGCTGTTAAAGGAGGCTGGTTTTAAAACGTAAATTAATGTCAGCAACTGTAGATCTTGTATACAAATCATTCTCATACAAAGATGAAATATTGTCTTTATACAATATTGTAATAAAGATATTATTATTCACTTTAAAACTCTCCGCAAAATTTTCAAGCTGTTCAATGGTTTTGAATCACATTTTGATTAATCATAACGCAAAACCTGATTACAGTTTCTCTATAATAAAAATTAAGCTCAACATTTTAAACTCCTGAAAAACTGATCCTAGTGAAAATAAAACTGGTATCATCACCATTACTTAATTAATTCTTTTTAATATGCATTCAAAAGAATACATTTAGAGATGTTAAATGCCTTATATGAGTAGTTAAATTTCTAAAAGAATAAAGAAAACTAAGAAGTGAGGTTTCAGAGTAACAAATTAATTTTTGAAAAAGATGAAACAATAAAATATGAATACTAAAATTTTCCTCTCATAATAAATACAAATAATAAAGTGGTCAAATTATTTGCATCATAAGATTTTTAAAATCTCAATTTAATGCAACAACAAGAAAATAATAAAATAAAAAGGAATTATGTACATGATAAACTTGAAAAAGAGATAAAACTAGTTTGTTCTCTTGAAGAATGTTCTAAACAATTGAGAGTTTCGATTTTTCACCTTGTCCTTGAAAGTATTTTAGGCACATAAACAGAACTGCTTTACAGCTTACGACAAATTTTAACAGGGCTTTTTCATAGCTTACGATAAATTTTTCCAACTAAAATCGCAGCATAATTTATGACGAAATGCATAGAAGTTTCCGTTGACAAAAAAAAAATTAATATAATAGAAAATTGGCTTTTTAATCTATTATAGACATTTTTTTCTTCCTGTCATTAGGGTTAAAATATAATATTTAGCACGTAATAAGCAGGATGAGAGCTAGTAATATTTTATTGCTAAAATTATATAGCATGTTTATTTTATCTATGTAATACTTGTTTGACATTTCACAATATATATTTTCGTTTATCATTTATTTGTCTCTGTCAATATTTATTTTTGGTTCGAATTTGATGATGAACTAAAATAAAATTAATGAAACTAAATGAGGAAACTAAAATGAAATGATGATTAAAATCAAAATAAAGGAAGCTGATTGTTTACAGAATAATTTTTTGATGTAAAAATCAATTACAAAAAGAAAAACTTTTTTTCTACTTTTTGTTCCACTAAAATTAATCAATTTGACTATTTATGAAAGATTAAATATTTAAGTTGATTGATTTTTTTTTATTTAAAAAAACTATTCTGAATAATTAAAATGTTTTATTTTCATTTCAAATTGAGAAATAGTATTTATATACTCTATGTTTCAAACTGAAAGATTGATTTTTCCATTTAAATCAAAATGATTTATTCGTCAATGTAAATGGAAACTCTTTTTTGTTTGCTTTTAATTTGATTTCAATAAAATCTCATATTTGAAAATTAAAAATTAGATTTAATTATAAATATTTTTGTTCTGAAGTTATATAAGTATCAAAGTTGTAAATAATGATTAAAGGTAAATTAAAGTAATTTAATTTCACAAGTTAAACATTTTTCCACCTTTACATTTTAGAAGTTATTCTTTAAAAAATTTCAAAACAAAAAATAGTTTATTATCTTTTATGAGAAGATATAAGTTAATACCGAAAAAAAGGTATCATTTTGATATCTAGTGGTTTTCAACTGCTATCATTAACAATAAATTGTCATCTAAATAACAGTACCACATTTTTCATATTTTTCAGATGGTCTTTATAACAAAGTAACAGTTATCAATAATGTTACCTTCACTTTAATGTGCCTCATGTACTGAAATCAGTACATTATGCTTTGTATCTTGTTAATTAAAAGTGAAATAAACTTGATAAAGTGTCAGTTTTACTTAATTCTTCTCATAAGCAATTTAATTAAGGTCTTTCACAGGATAAGATAAAAACCGCTGATGCGTTTGACTTAAAAATAATGAAGGTAATATCGTTTCACATGGAAAAAGCAAATAAATAGTGATAATCAAAAGCTTTATTTATGGTATAATAAATATAATGAGTAATAAAATCTCGTTAAACGTAAAGATTAAGGCATTCAATTATTCTAACACTGGAGGAAGTACAATTTAAAATACACTAGTTCAATAGTTTGTTCTTGCGATGAGTTTAATGAGCCAAGAGTTATTAATCAAGCGTCATAAATTATTCCAGATACCTCCTAATGCCAATCCATAAGGAATTTCCTGTTTACGTGAGAGGCGTTCGTCTGTGATCCTTGTAACGCTTCGTACTTCGGAAGAAATGTAGTGAATAATTACACCGTTGGCAGTTAGGATTAAATTTAACTAATTCGCATAAATAGATGGCTTCGGCGATCGACTGATTCGCTTCTCAAAAAGGACTACTAGTTCCTTTGATAAAGTAAAATAGTCTCACCCTATAATTATAAATTCAAAGGTTTTAACTGGTAAATTGAAGCTGAAATTTCATCTTTCACCTGATTCATATTAAATAAATATGTATTTCATAAAATAATTCGTTATATTTGATATTTATTATATTTGAATTTGTCTGTAGAAGTGTATTGGTCCATTTAAAATTATTAAAAATTTCATTCAGATTTCTTTCTCTGACATTCTACTTGGCTTATATACGTCGTTCTTCTAAATATTAAATTCATATTTTTCAAAATAATTTTCATTTTGTACAAAAAAGGAAATTTAAAATCATTTTGTTAAATTACTTTAGTTCAAATGAATTACGATGATATTTATAATATGTAATTCATAGTAACTATAATGACATCTATAATATTACATATTTTTATGTCAATGCCTTCTTAAATCATATTATGCAAATGATTTCTGAAATAACTTGCTCAATATTGCTCCAACATATGAATTTATTCCTTGTCAAATGTTAAATATAAGGAAGTACATACAGGATCTTCAACAATAAAGCATTTTTTAAACATTAAGAAGACTATTGTATTTATAAGTGTATAGCATGTAGTAGTATACAATGGGATAATTGTTTACTGTCTCACTATTTACGGCATGAATAAATAATATTGCTCTAGATTTCAGCAATTTGGTATTATATTTTACTGTATTATAGAAAACCTTTGATTACGCATAATTTCTTAATTTACTTTTTGAAGATTAACCCAACGACATTTCATTCAATAATTCCTCCAATACTAAAATGTCGGTAGAAACAAAAGTTCGCAATGTTCGTAACATGAAAAACAATTTCATGAACTTCATATAGTATTGAACGTGTTCGATAGTTTTAAAATTTGAATAATCATTTTCGTCATTTTTATGTCACAAGAAAGATGAATTTTACAGTTTGCAATGATATATAAGCTATTCGAAACAACAAATGTTTCAAAAGGTATTTAACAAATAGTGTTTTTCATCATATTTGAATTTCATCAGTACAAGCTCTCCTCAAATTCGTACGTGTGTAGGAGAAAAATGAAGCTGTATATATATATATATATATATATATATATATATGTATATCCAAAAACAAAACTAACTATTTCTAAAAGCTATGATATTAGTTTAAAATCGCAAATCCTGGTTAATTCAAAATAGAAAACTTGTTAATATTACCCCTTTTAAATTTCTCCGTTATTCCATGTTTTTTTTTGCCTGCACATATTCATATACCTTATGGTTTTTAATTAATCTACAAATGTCTGAAAATTAAATTTTAAAATCATATGTTCTTTTTAATAATAAATAAACTTGATTAAAGCATCAAATATTTAAATTTTTCTTTATTTAATTTTTTTAAAAGTATACAAGAAGTAGTATTAGTTAATAAATGAAGGGTATAGCTCATTATTTGGATCACCATTCTTATAAAGTAAATACAGACATCAATGCTTTCTCTAGTTTACATTTCTTTGAAGTAATTATAGAAAACGTAGCTTAAAAATAGTTATTTTCTGTAACAATTCTATTAAAATTCTGTTTTATAAACATTGAAATATTTTAAAAGCTTAAAAGATAACAATTGTAATTAAAATGGAAATTACCTTAATAAAAGGGAACTCAAAACAGAAAGTAAACTAGAGTTCATGTAATACCCATGAAAAACGCATAGATAAGCCTAACTACAAAATTGTCAAATACAATTTTAATTCTTTTAAATATAAATAAATGATAAAGAAATTGAATAACCCGAAAAACATATCTTTATTTAATTTTTAGCTTTTTATACGTGTAATACCACTTTCGGCTCACATATAATCATCATCAGAATACATCATAATGAAACCCAAAAAGATCAATTACACATGAAATAAATCGCCATAATCCAATTGAGATAAAACACATCATAAAATCAATATATTTGCATTTAAAATACATAGACAATAAAAATATTAAATGCAATCCATTTGGAAATTTTAAAACCACAATATAAAGTTAAAGCAAGTAAAACGTGATCTGTTCACAAATTAAATTAGATAAATACACAAGAATAAAATATGTACAAAAGAACTGTATAAAATGGCTAATAATGTCTCTGAAAACTCATCAGTGTCGCGGCGACGCCAATAGGCCAGTAACGAATAAAAGAAAAGTCTTATCTAGAAGCACTAAATTAACCCTCTATGGGGCAAATTTTTGTTTTAACTCCAAAAAAATGTGTGGTAACGAAAAATCAGAAATTATAAACCTATATATGCAAATGAAAACAAGTTTTTCTTTTTAAACAATTTTATTGCGTTATAATCATTATGTGACTGTCAAGTCACACCGGCCTATAAAATTTGCACTTCTGTGTATAATATCTCATATGTGAAACTCCATAAAACAATTTACATTTGGTGTAAGGTATTAATATGCATGCATCCATTAACATAGTTCGGTAATCACTGGCAAAAACGCAAATAAGTTTTACTGTCAACAGTTTGTACAGCAATTATTTTGCTATTTCTGGTTGATGAGTCTAGCATTGGTCATGAGTACTAGTTTTAGTTGTGTTTGCAACGTCTTAAAGTTAAGATTTCTAAGCCATCTTATGAAAAAAACTATAATTATTTTGTAAAATGTCGATAGATTAAAATGTGACCTAAAAGTTACATGGGCCTATAGAAAGTTAAGTTCAAAAATGGGTCAAATCCAGTAAATAAATTTTAGGACAAGATGTTAAAAATTCAAGTAAAATTAGTAAAGCATCGGGTTCAATAGTTGAGGTGGGTCCAGAACGGTGGTAGGAAGAAGGACACAACACCAGTGTTGAATTCACTAGGGTTCAAATCCCGCGGCTCCAGTATGATCGGGGTGCATCTAATTGTCGTAGATCGGGAAAACTTGATACGCAAGTGATGAAGTCATGACAGGTTCAAAAATCTGTAACTACTCTAGTATGACATATACGAAACAGAGTTAATGCAGTCATCTGGCAGCATCAAAACAAGACAACCAGTCAGGAGGCGTATCTCTTATCAGAAGTAAACAAAGGCTGAGCGAGTTCACCAGATTCAGATCACCACAAAGTCTAAAAAGTCATAGCGTAAGAAAAACGCAGCAGGTATTTCACTATCAAATGGATTTTAGCAATTGTTTTTTTTAATATTTAAGAGATATTTGTATTTTTTTTCACTTTCAATGGATGATAGCTTGACCTCTGTATAATTCAAAAGGCTACCGGCAGAGTTGGTTGTCAAAGTATTGTGATGGTATTCCACTCAGTCTGTGCCATTGCTTTAAAAATTACAAAAAAAATTAATACTTAGAAGTTACTCAAGTTTTTCCGCTTAATCGTAAGAATTAGTTATTGGTGGAAGAAGTTTACAATTTTCAGTTTTTGCTGTGGGTGGGCATTTACTTCTGATACTTATGAAATAATTTCTCGACTTTGATGAGTAGATTAATAGACGGCAATCTGGCACTACATACTGCACTTTTAATACTGATAATTAAATAAATATTTCGTTCATGTAAAACATGATTTCTCAATATATTGCAGAAAGTGGGAGTTGCATATCAGGGTGAACTAAATGGCAAATAGAAAACCGAATATAAAATACATAGAGCGTTTTCTTCACAATAAATAAGTTAAAGGATTTAACTTACAGTAGTATCCAGAAATAACCAGGAGTATCATTTGATAAATAATCTAAGGTGTGGTAATAATACAGTATGATAACTCAAGGCACGCAGCTCAATAAAACGATTACATAAGCAAAGTAAACCAATCTAAAAATCACAGGTCACATGTTTAAAAGTAGCAATTCCAATTAAAACTATTAAAAATATTTAAAGTTATTTAAAAAGCTTTAATTTACGATAAAAGTGATTAGATTCGATAAACAAATTGAATCTCCTACGACAAATCTCGAGAGCTCAGAAAACGTCACCTCACTCGACGGCTGCCAAAGTGATTCATGTTGTAAAGTAATAAATGCTAATGCCCTTTTTTCTTATATATACATCTTTTTTACAATAGATGTTCGAAACTCTTATTATCTTGGTTCGAAGTTAGCTACTTCTAAGGATTTTGTACAAGATAGGAAAACGTCCTTCCTGTCCCGACCTGAAACCTAACGGTGGCAACGTTCGGTCGAGAGCAGGAGAAAGGTAAGTGTAATTACACATTTTGTTTCGAGGTTTCAGATAAAGTTATTGGCTAATGTTGAATTTTTAGCTTTCTAAATGTAAAATCCATAAATTATTCGTAGTCCTTTTAAACTCTCTAAGGATTACACACGCATTTCGACGTTGCCTCAAGACGTCACCAAAAGTGCGTTGGAAGCATTTTAACGTAGGATAAAGAACGACGCAATTTCGTTTTGTACGGAAAACGTTGTAGGGTGTAGACAGTTCAATGAGCGTTGCCGTAGCATTTTAATGTATTTCACCCCCCCACACACACATACACACACACACGCATAAGTTTCGACTTCTTGATAAATTTTAGGGGAGACAATACAATGGATATTTTATTATCATTTTAAGAGTGTTACAAGATATGTGGGCCCGAAGAGTCCTTTAGGTATAGGACATTGAGATGATGACAGTGAAAGAGAGGAACGAGAGCTCATTCAATAAAATAGGAACAGAAAATTTTCACAAATAGGTGTGCCTCCCTCTGTTTCTACTCAGATTTAAATTGTATTTAATTCCATTGCTATTTCTTTTTAATACCTTATTTGACCAAATTTTGTTTTAAAGTTCCATTGAATTTTTATTTAGAAGTCAGTTTTATACTCACTTGTGATTAAACATTGCATTGAAGTATTCGGAACTGGGAAAGGGTATATTTAAAAAATTACTTTCGATACATAGTTAATATATTAACTATATTTCGCATTCATAGCTGAACTACTTTTAAAAGGCAAATGTATGCATTTTACGTTAATCTCTACCTCTATGTATTTTCCTTCGCCCAAAATAAACAGAAGCAATTGAATATTGCGTTTTAAAGTAGTTTAAATATTGAAGAGCATAATAAAGTATATTGCTATATTTTTTCTCTTTTCAGATTTATATTGTGTAAAAACATGGAATTTTTTGTTTGATTTTTTTAAATAATGAAACTAATTTTTAAAGTTTTACAACGAAAGTAATAAAAAAAGTCTCGATCAAACTCATAACCAAAAAAATAAGAAATGTTTTTAAAAAAATATTTAAATTCGGGAAGTTATTAATATTAATTTATTTATTAATGTTCAGACATTTATTAACATTAGTTTAAATTTTAATATTTAGATATTAGTATTTATACCTTGATGCAGGTAAAAAAAGCTGGAAAAATAAATTTAATTAAATATTTGAAAGATTTTAACTGATAAAAACGTAAACGTTTTAACACCGTCAATTACCTTAACTTATTTTTTCAATAGTTTATCAAAAATAATAATATATAAAATATAATATGAAAATCTAAAAAAATAAGCATAAAAAATTATAATAATATAAGTATAAAAAGTAATATATAAAATCTAAAAAAATAACTATTAATTTCAAAAATTCTGTATTTATTTTACAGTTCTTTGAAGCAATGTTTTTTGTTGATTTACTAAGGAACCTTCTTCATTAGAGGCTAAAATCTGAGTGGAAAAATGGCATACCTTTTGATGAATTTTGTACGAATTGCAGCACGATTTTTGTTTTTCGGAGAGTTCTAATGCAAAATAATGCAGATAAATGTTTCAATGTTGCGCGGAAAAAAAATTATGTATGAATATGGAACAGTTTCAGCCATTCATAGCTATGGATTGAAATCACAACCATCTATTTACTCGTATCAAATAAATAATTTTACATTACTTTACTCAGATTTTGTTACTGATGCAGGTGTTAGTTATGGAAGAAAACTTCATAAACTGCACTCATTGATGTGGATCTCTATTTAAAACTGTTGGCCCTAAACTGGAAAACAATTTTTATCAAGATTTTATTATTATTATTGAAAGCTATGTAAGGGTTTACAATCATGTTAAAGATCAATTGAAGTATTAACTTACCGGCTATTTCATATGCATATACTTATGCTGTGTAGCGTTATCCCTACTTATTAGTACATTTGAATAGAGTACAGTATAAATGTTATGCCTTGTAAACCGGAGCGAAAATTCGGTATTTTTGCAATAAAGATGTCAAAGCAACGTACCAGATTCCCCCTCCACCCACACACGGATTGACTGACTCATAGATAATCACTATTTGACAGATTATATTTTTAAAAAAACTAATACTAATCTACATTTTGATAAAATTGTAGAATACGTTTCATTTACCTAAATGCTACCGTTATGGAGTATCATGTACACGCTCACACGATTTTCACATACAAATTTATGAATACAGATTTCTTATGAACTAGTTACACATTAGAAAATAATTGTTTACTGAAGTTTTTTTTATTATCAGTATTTAATTTGATAAGTTTTGGGAATTAAGTCATTAGATCTAATCGTTAAAACGTTATTATTACTTTTCTACAAAAAATATGACTAAACTAAACTGAACAAACTATAATGAGCTTTTGATAAAATTATGATGTTCTAAACCTGACCATATTACGTAAGTATCAAATTTCGGGAATCTGAATAATTTTTTTCCTAAGGAAATACAGAAAAATGTGATTGTTTAATTATAATAAAAGATAACCTCATACTTCTAAACTAATTCGTATGGATAAGTTATTTCTTCTAACATTGAGTTTGTTTATTTACTTCATATCAACTTTAGATTTATTATGAATTACTCTGAACAATCATGCCATAAATCACTATAGCACTCATGACATAAATCATCATGAAAGAAGACAAATATCATAATATTGATTCATTAAAGAGAAGAAACATCAGATGTAAATGTTATTTATAATATAACAGGTAGGTTAATCATAAGATATTTTAGAATACAGTTTACAATGATTCCATCAAAATAGTAAGTGTTTAGGTCCTAAGCGATAATTTCTTTTAGGAATTAAAAAAAAAACTGTATTTTTGTGCATTTCGAAATCGATTCAAGAGTAATATCAATGATTCTTGATACAGCAGGACTTATTTCTTTCATAATCGAACGTAATTGCTTACACCGGTAATTACTTCTAAATAAGGAACAGGCTACCTCTTAGGCCAGTTTTTGAGAGTTTTCAAACATTGCTGGTACATATTTCTAAAATTTATACATAGCAAATTCACTGATATACATCATCCTATCTCTTCATTTAATCCATTTACTTATATAGTTTTATACTTTTACTATGTCTACGGAGATAATCGACAAAAGTAAATTAATCTTTTCTTGTAAGAAATTAAAATTTCAAAAAAAGTTCTATGACATTAAATGTTTTAATTCATTTTTGGTATTGTTGGGGTTACTACAAAATCAATATATTTATTCCTTTATTAAATTCACCGACATGAATAATTATTTTTAAAAAATTTCAATTAATGTTATCTCCACTCATAGCGATCATTTATAAAAGAAAAAAAAATGGAGTGTTGCAAAGTTACATAAACGCAACATACGTTTTACAAGTTTAATTTTACACATTTGTTACATATTTGACACAACAATTACTTTTCCATGGTCAATTTTATAAAAAGATGTAAGTAAAACGGAAGCTTTTGTGAATAACGTTGCTTGATAAAATTAGAAATATAGCAATAAATAAATGGTGTTTTGTTTTCCAGAATGGACGAAAATTAGAAAATTAATTTATCCATTGTATTTTTTAAAGAATACTAAACAATATAAACGTATCGAAATTTATAAGAAATAAAATACTCCAGTATATTATTTTAAAAGAGTCGTTTGTTTGTTCTTGCTGAATTGAATATTTTTGAAGATAATAATTTCATTGAAAGAGCACACAAAATAATGGAAAAATATGGGGAAAAATCGCAAAAAAAATAATAAATTTCACGAACACTTTTTAATGACTATGATAGTCTATAATTTCAAAAATACTTTAAAATTTCATCATTTTGAAGCATTTAAGGGCGAATATGCCATTATTTTTCAATAAAACATAATAATTAAAAACAATATGGAATTTTGATGAAATTGCTACGAGATATTTTAGAATCTGGATCATTAATACAAAAGCAAATTATGTGGATCCAGAATTAAATATTTTTTCAGCTATCCGATGAATTTGCTGATTTGTATTTCTTATTACAATAAAATATGGTGCCATTTCTTCTAAAAAAGGATGCATCGGCTATATATTGTTACTTATACGTATCTGATTAACATAACTATTCGTGATTAGTTCTAATGCTAGACAAAGTCTACTGTATTGCAAGTATTAAATGCCCGGTGCAAAAATACTACAATGATATTTTAATGATTATTATACTACAATGATTAAAATAATAAAGGAATATGAATGCAATTTTAATTCTTCATTATTTGTTTATTTTTAAAGTATATATAATTTTCAGACCTAATTTATAATGAAAGTTTCTATACTTAAAATACCTAGCAAAAATTAAGCGAAAACCTGTCTGACTTTTGTAGCTATACAAAATAAACGAAATCAATAAAATTGGACATGAATGAGCGGTAATTTTTTCATACACTAGGATCTGCTGACCTCCGAAGAACAGTAGGGGAAGAAAAGAAAGCATATTTAGTATATCTCTTCTGGAAAACCGATGTCCTTTCACGACAGAAAGCTAGTCCCTTTCCTTCACTTTACAGAAGTTTTACACGTAGAATGAAAACACCCAGAGTGTGAAACTAAGAGATGTACGGAATTAAATAACTTTGATTTGATATAAACTTGTAGTATGTAAGTTGAGTTTCTAAATTATTCAAGATAAATTAAAATGGGCACCAGAAAACATCGCTGCAACATCGGTACCGATGTTTCTACAGAGTATTGACAATGCGACAGATGGATTCTGAACGAGGATAGTAGACAATAAGGAGTTGAAAAATTATCATAGCCCATAGGGTCGCAGTCAACGTTTTACAGTGAAAGTCTCAAAAACAGACGTTAAAAAGACAATGAATCTGGCGAAAAGAGTGACTTCATGAATGCGACACTTGAAAACAACGTAATCGAGTAAAAGAAACCTTCCTGAATGAAAATTATTGATGATTTTAAGGAAAATAAAAGCCGAGAAAAGTATTCCCTTATATATATATATATATATATATATATATATATATATATATATATAT
>JAOUZG010008446.1:3627060-3712747 GCA_026289955.1 Argiope argentata
ATATATATATATATATATATATATATATATATATATATATATATATAACAGAAAAACCATTTACATGTATGTATGACCATATAATGGATATATTTTGTAATGAAATTCATAAGATCATTATGAAAATATAGATTTGTGTAGAATTGTTTCAATAATACTCAAATTGGCAAGATTAGCTAAAATGGCATAGCATTGCAGTTAAAATCGAGCTATTAATTTTCTCTGTTTGAATTAATTGTATATTAGCCATTAGTTTTGGAATAAATCCAAATTACCACGCCAATTTATCTAATCTAATTATTCTCTGGATTCTGCTGGTCCAGAATAATTCTATTGATTTTGAAACAAGTTCAGTTTCCGTTAAAGGAGCAGAGTATTTTCTTGAGCATTAAATGTCCGCATAATTATTGTAGAAAGTATTTACTATTTTAAAAATTTTGCACATTTATCTTAGTATAAATTTGAACCACTGCACATTTTTATGCACATATGTATGGTTATATTTTTCATATCTCTTAAATAGTCTGGATAAATCATATAGCTTCCACACCTTTAATATAAAGCATAAGGAAGAACATTAACAAATTTTTAAAATTAAAAAATAAATAATATATGGAACTAATTGGAAATTTAAAAAAAAAATGTCTTTTATTTGCACTTTGATGTTCTCCATTAATTTGTTTCTTTGTTCTCTTTTAAGTTAATGCTTCTTTTGACGAAGATTTTATTAATTTTAATGTAGCCATTATACCAGGTTTAAAATTAAGCTTAATGAATCACTCGATTGAAGACAATCATTTTTATATTTCAACATTTGTCAACAAAATTTACAGTGCCGAAACATGCCGAAAATTGGTTATAGTTGATATTTTAAAGTCGTTTGGTACAATTGATATCATAATTTCAAAATAAATGTCTGTAAGAAAATACGAAAGAGTTTCCTATGTTATATTTCATACTAAAGGAGTTTTTGGATTAAAAATATTAAACGGTTTTTAAAAATTATTAATTAAAAATATTAAACAGGTTTTTAATACCGAGTGGTGCCGAGTAAATAAAAGAGTACTAAGCGAGTTTTAATAACAACAGTTTTCAAAAACTCTATTAGTAGCATGCTACAAAGAAGACGTTTTATTATTATAATTTTTTATACTTTTTATTCCTTAAACGTTTAGTTCATTTTTCTAAATATTTTTATAATCTTCATTTTTCCCATATTCACTATTACTGCCTCTACTACATGGGAAGTAAAATTTATGAATTAAATGATATTTAAGTTATGAAAACATTAGAACAGAGTATTGTCATCTAGAATATACAAGTTCAGGATTTTTAATGCATCAAAAATGAATAAAAAAGGAATAAAACCTTATGAAAAATCTTAAACCTCTTTCCGATAAGTATTCAGTATGTTTCATATTTAGTTTTTTTTTTGTATGTTTATATTAATGCCCCATGAAGGTATTTGGGAGAGAAAATAGCTTTGATTTATGTTGGGACATCAAAAATGACACCCAAATAATTCTAATTATCTCTAAGTCTCACTTTCCTATTCTAAATTTCGTGTTAAAAGAATAATTTTTCTGTGCTCTTTTTATTGAAATAAGTGTATACGACCAATGGAATATTGTTAAGGGAAACCTCGACAAAGCAAAATTTGAAGGTCCAATTACATAGCTCAGGAGTATTTCTAATTAAACAATGATCTCTGTTGGACTTTCTTGAAAATTATTAATCGTGAATTAATTACTGGGAATTATTATTATTTTGTAATTCCAATGCAGATGGGCCTGGTTTCTGTTTTTCAGTAAAATTTTATTTTTTAAAACTACAATAACTTTTACTTTCTGAAGGAAATAAATAAAATCCGGAAATGTATGCTTTGTCTCAAGGTAAATTACTATAATTTTGACACAATTTCCTCAAAAATTAAGAAATATGAATAAATCCTGGAAAGCAATCGATGTTACAAATCGATTTTATTTCTTGATTGGATGATATATAAATTGTAATGCCCTATTATCCGCCATTCCTTTTACAACAAAATATGCTTTTGGTATGACGTCAGATTTATTTATTAATTAAGCGTAAGCAAGTTGATAAGACGAAGCATTTTACAGAAATTTTATTCGGTTTGGAGTAGCATTGGAATATTTTTTATTTGCGTAATTTCTATAGGAATGTCGAAATCCAAAATTCTTCTTCATATAAAATCGTATTAATTTCGGAAGAATTGGTCCTATTATCATGAAACACAAGGAGTTGAATGCTTGCATATTCATAAAAAATATCGATTTTCTACTTTCGAATCTCTGTAAAGATGAATAGCTTGTTACTTCGAAAATTAACTTTAAAGATAATTGGAAAGATAATTGGATAACTTTAAAGATAATAATCGAGTGAGCAATTCATTTTTCATTAAAATTATACTTCCTTTCTGATAGCTAATTAGAAATGATGTAAACATATCTTTAATAAAATTTCGCATCAGTAATTTCATCCCAAAATCTATTTTCAAAATGGAAGAGCGAATACACATGTATTCTTATAAACTATAAACATTTTTAATTGATAGTGAATAAAAAGTTTGCGTCGATTTCATTTAATATTTGAAGTCAGTATTTTTCTTAAAGATGCTGATAGAATTCTCCTTTTGGTTTATATTTTCACTCTGAAATATTTTAATGCTACAAAGGAGGTAAATATTGGTCCTTGAATACTCGCATAATAAATATTTTGTTGGGTATAATGGCACCTTTCGTTGACAAGATCGTAGAGGGCGTCAAAGATTTTAAACCGAGTGAAATTCTCTTGTTTTTTTTACTTTAGTTGTTCCAACAAGGGTCTAGAGTGCAGCTTAGCTTGCACAAACTCTTTTTAACGGGTAGGCAAATTCACACACCTCATAAATAGAATACAGAAGGAGAACAACAATCATGCCCTAAACGGAACATCCAGAACACGGAGAGGACGCGTTACCACTGGGCCAGGACGCCTGCGTATATGTTATGAATCTTACATAGCCATTTGTATATCAGTTCAGTAGAAAGATAAGCACCCAACTTTAAGAATTGGCTTATTAACGTGACATATTGAATTCCTTTATAATCGAAACTATCTGAATATTATTATGTGATAAAACCAATTAGTTGTGTAGGTATATTTCTTTTTAAAACATATTTATAAATAAAAATGATTATAAACTTGCAAAAATTATAAAAGTCTTTTCCTATATATACGTAAAATTATAGATAATTTTGGTGAGTGTTTTATAAAATACAGTTATAAAATGCATCCGAAATATTTCATAA
This sequence comes from Argiope argentata, assembly GCA_026289955.1. Taxonomy (NCBI): domain Eukaryota; kingdom Metazoa; phylum Arthropoda; class Arachnida; order Araneae; family Araneidae; genus Argiope; species Argiope argentata. The sequence goes on from JAOUZG010008446.1 coordinate 3,630,372, forward strand.
TTACAAAAGTGAAGTGCTTATTAAATCAAGATTTCCTTATATTTCAAAATATTTTTTCAATATATTTCTCAAAATATTTTGCTCGATATATTTTTTTCTTATATACAAACCATCAGCTGCTAAGATTTTTATGAAATATTCCTTTTCTCTTCGCACATTTCTTCATCTGTTCAAATGGGGTCTATTATGATTTCATATTTTCTTTTTTAATACGGTGTAATTTTGCTCGAAAAATGTTTATTATGATTACAATATTAGAAAAACGCATCATGGTAATTATTCATAACCATAGTAAACATAATTTATCGCTCGTCATAGAAATTACCTTCAAAAATAAAATTTTCGAATAACAAGATACCGTTACACATTTTATATATCATACGCTTAATTTAAATATATGACTAACAGGAGATGAAACACTCTCAAGCTATCTGAAGACATTGCATTCTCGCATGTCCGGAGAATTCTTTAATGATGATTGTAGATTTGCCAAGAAATCGTACTTGAAATGTTTTCTTGGAAAATTAAGGAAAAGAAAGTCTCCAAAGAGTTAGATCGAATGACTTTCAGCTAAAACAAACTCTTTTCTCTAATTGCACATCCGCTGATAAGAGCTCTTCCCGATTTTGTACGTTCGAGAGAAACATTAGTATTAATAAATTCAGGGGGACCTATGCTATTAATTCATCCACTGCTTCATTTGAGCTCCAAAAACACTCGAGCACTACTGCAGAGTCACTTCTGGACTGCCTTATATTTACGGCGGAATAAAAATTAATGAGATTCACGCATGGATATTTAATTCAGAATTACTGATATTTGCTTAAGTGGGTCCTTTTTTTCTTTTATGTTGTTATTAGGTGCTTGAATTTCTATACATTAGGTTGGACAGAATAAAAGGCAGTCGTAATCGAGTAAATGTAATGGTTATAGGTTTGCATTGAAATTAGCAATGTAATTTTGTTGCCCATTTCTTAAAAAATAAGCCAAAATTATTTGAGAAACGAAAACATGCTTCATGAAATACGCTATGTTCCAATATAAGTTAGAAAAATTTGTTGCTGTATTAAGAACATGTACTTCAAGGAGCACAATAACAACGGAAAATTATAGACAACAACAGAAAGAATGGGTTATATTTTAACCGTCATTTAAATCAACTATAACCACTCTTACTTTGTGTGGTAATACATTTCCTGACATCAAGTACAATAAGAAGTATAGGATAAACTGTAGACTAACTGTAATACATTTCTAGTATGAGATACTACTTCCATAATTTAATTTCTATTAACATTTTAATTTTATATCCATCTAATGTGCATACTACAAAAAGAGAAAAAATGATAAAGTCAAACTTTTGAGTTAACATTCCCTCATAAAATGAAAAAAAAAATTCAAATTCAGAAAACCATTTCCATGCTTTGGTTGCTATTTAAATCAAGTAGGCTACATGAAGTTCGTCACGATATATATCTACATAAGTCTTCTTCTCTTTCCAAAGAAAATTGAGAAGACAAACGAAATTATATTAATAAGATTTGTCTGCACAAGTAAAATGTTTAAAAACTCAATAACTTTAAACAGCTCGTTTCTTTGAAGTCTTAGATTCAGGTATACAGGATTTAAACTATTTCTGTCCTAATTATGTAAAAATAATTATATTTTAAATATGCAGTAAATGGTTTCAAGGAAATGACATAAAAGAATGTACAAAAAGACGTGCAATGGAAATTTTAAAACTAACTTTGATATTAGCAACGAAACATTCAATTCAAATTCCTTTAAAAAAATTAAAAAAAAATAAACATTTATAAGATATTGTTATTATATAACTACAAAGCTTTAAAAATAGTAATTAAATTTTAACATTTGTTAAAAATGAAAGAAAATTCATACTTTTATTGCTTATCTTAAGTGCTAACTATGCATTTATTATTTTATATAATTTTTATGCGCTTACTGGTAGTTGTTTAATTAAAGAGCTTTGATTGCTTTCTGACACATTGATTATCTGTGAATGTTACGCACAGCGCTACTAGAAGTTGAATTAAGTTCACAGGTTGTTTTTCACAAGTATTATGACAAACAAAATAAATTAACAAAAAGGCAAATAATTTCAACATAATTCTATTGAGTCTTTTAAGGAAGGAATAACTTCTAATTCTTATTTCTTTTAGCCTAACTTCTCCTTAGACAATATGTTGCATTAATTCATCAATTCTAAATAACCCCGAAAGCTTGATACCACTATCAAAGTTACAATACGCTTCTAAATTGGTCTTTTTACTCAAGAGATTTCAGTTTTTTCATCATGATCACAATTTTATTATTTGTTTCGTTGACATCCCATTCATCTAGATTTGTATCTGGAAACCTTTATTCAATGCAGCTATTCTATATTGTTTCAGATTTTAATTTTTTTCATACTAGGTAGATAATATGTTTGGTCAGAGATACATTTATCTTCTAGTTGGTATTTCGCGTTTTAATGCTTTAAAGTATACATCGAAGCAAACATTTCATTTTGTGAGCTTTGCAATTTTTTTATATATAATTCTTATATTTATGTAATACAGTTTCCTTGTGAAATTTGATGGAAAAAAACTACTGAAAAAACTGTAAAATATATTTATAGTTTAAATTTTTTTATAAAACTACTCAATAAAAGTGTTATCCGACATCTACGCTTTTACGCTTTACTTTTTTCATAACTTATTGACGATGTTTTTACTTTCATAAAATTTTGCCAATATGTTTTAAGTACAAATTGGCTCCTTTGATTTCTGTATAATTAAAAGAGTTATCTCATCACTTTCCTCATTGTTGGCACAAAGTCAAAGAATCAAATGATATTTATAATTTTTACACACCTAGCACTTACGATCTTAAAATAAGTGTTCCTGTAAACATAGTATGATAAAAGAGACTACTTTTATCAAATATCTTAACAAATTTTTGAACAAAACGTCAAATTTTTCAGTAAATGGCATTATGAAAAAATGAACTTCTCCAAGCATTTTTTTTTTGTTCTTTTATATGCTTGGATATACTCATCGATAAAGACATTGCTTTTTAAAACTTAATAAAATATCTTCTCAGGTGAATATAATGATTGATGAAAGGCATTGTGTTAAAAACTTAATTAAAATGTCTTCTACATCGCGAAGTTTGCCTTTTTTGAACGCTCAGTTCCTTCGAAGTGAAATTTCTGTAAAGTTCTGCTCAGAACTCGAAACTTTTTTAGCCATATATTGCGATTTTGAGAGTTGAAAATGAACATTCCATTTTTTGCCGGTTCCAATTTTGTAAATTTTGTAATTTTTCCAGAATCTTATAAAATGGTATTTAATTCATTTTTAAAATCTTAAATAAATTCCATATCTTCAATGAAAAGGCTTATAATTTCAGGGCGTATGCGAATATATAAAAAACTGCAAAATAACTCACTTTATTTCCCCATTTCCACTTTCCTGAATCCTTTATTTGAAAATAGGAATGATGAAAGAGATTTTCTTCCTTTCAGTTTTCTTGGGAAAGCAAGTTGTGAATGTAAGTGGCGCAAAAGTAAAGTTTAAAAAACAATGTAAACTTTTTTTACAGTATATTTGTTATTGAATATGTAGAGGTGCAAAATATCTGTTCAGAAATCAGAGTAAAATAAAGCACATTAAATTATTCTTGACAGAAAAAATCCAACCTTCTTGTATTTTGATAAATCGAGTAATTATTAACAAATTTAAATAGAATATTTAAATTACTTATCAAAATACATTATTTGAGGAAAACATATAATTATATGTTTGATTTGGCTCAAAAAATATTAAAAATGAAGTATTATTGATAATTCTTACTTAGTTTTTAAGAGCAGACAATTGTATTTTGTTAATGTCCAAGAAGCATTTCAAATATATCTAAAACTGAAATAAAATTTTTAATTAAAATGAATTAAAGTCTTACAATCATTAGTTTTATGCACATTACTAACAAAGGCTTCAGTTTATGAAGCGTATTTTATTATAATTAATTTATGTATGAACATTATTTTTTTCATTCCTTAATTAGAAAAAAAAATTCAATTAAGTGGAAAATAAATGAATTTTGGATACGTGTTAATTATATCACGAGTAGAAATAGATTTCTTATGCAACATGCATTAATCCTGCAAAAGAATACAGTAAAAGCAACTGAATAATAAAAGGAGGAGCAAGAAGTCATTTTATTTTGCTCATATTTATGTATGATTATAAATTCTTGCCAACCTTTCTCTCCCGAATGTTTTCAAATGAACACTTGCAAACTAAATTTCTATGCTTAAAGCTAACATCATTATTTCACTGGAAGTAAATTTCAATTTTTTTGTACTTTTTAAATATTGTAATACCTGCTGTCTTAAAGTTAAACTTTCTATCTAAATGCTTAGACATTCAATTAATTACAGAAGCTTTTATACCTAAATAATAAAGTAATTCTTTAAATTTTATATTCAAATGATTCAGCAGTTGACATTACGTAAATTTTATTCTGATTTTCTTTCTTTAATATATTTTTTTTGCTCATTTATTATTATAACGTTTTAACTTTAAAGTATTTTTTTAAATCACTGGAAGAATAATATTCTAGATTCCTTTTTTTCTCTATTTTTTTTAATTTGCTTAGAAATCAATATTTTTAATTATTTTAACCAAGAAATTAAAAATTCACTTTTCTTCATTATAAAAAGCGAAATTACAAATATAAGGACTATTCATTCATTCTGCCATTGGCAAAAAGTTCGAACAGCCTCTGGCATAAAGTGCGTTTGGTGAGTTATTATTTTTTCATGCTTGGGAGCACGAAATTTTTAACTTTCCTAGCTACTAACTATTTCGAGCAATGTGTCTGTGAAATTTATATCTATCTGAGGATAGACTCCTTTTAGAAATATAGACCTGAGTATTCGGTGTATTCGGAAAAGTAAAATAAATTTTGTATTCCATATATGAATTTTACTCCTATCTTTTTTATCTTATTAACATATTAACTTATTTATTTTGTGTGGAGAGGTTTCTACCCAACTTTTATGCTATGGATGAACTTCCATGAAAAGTAATATTTTTACTTAAAATAGTTACAATTGATCTCGATTTTTCATTGCTCCTTTGGCAGAAATGGGCTTATTTTAAATTTGTTTAATTGGGTTGCGCTTTAAATTTCAGACTAGGCAAGCACTTCAATGGTTTTATGCAATTTAATTTTTTTTGATAAATTCTATTATACGAAATTTCACCTTCATGTAGCTTTCTTGTATTTATTGTAAATTGTAAATTTAATGTTTTCTTAATTATTTTCTGAACTATTTAAGGTATATTTTATTTAAAACAAAAATAGAGCAATAATTCATTCTAAAAAGCAGTTTGATAAATTATGAAAAAAAAAAAAACTATACTTACTTTTTGCCATCAAATATTTTTCTACTTCATCAAAAAAATCCTGATGTTATTTCAGCTGATAAATGCTATATTAAGTTTATTTAAATCAGTTGTCATTCTATGTAGAGCATTTAAATTGAAATAATTATGAATTATAAAATTGCCACACATTTATTATAAATAATATAAATCTATATGGGTAATAATAGATACATTATATACTAAACTATATCTCGAATGCAATCGTTAAATTCATTACTCTAGTATTTTCCTCATAAAACCCGCATATTTTAAATCCCCAAATAGTGATTAATTATAATTAATCAATGTCAGATTATATTACAGTACTTCAAAATTCTATTCTGTCCTTGATTCCTGCTCTTAAGACTATCTAGAAACGAGTTTGGCAATAGTATCGATTATTATCGAAGTTAGAAATCATTAATCAACATTGTTACTTATTCACTTGGTTCAAATAAGCTCCTAAGTTCATTGGTTCAATAAGTTATGTATCAAAGAAATGAATAGTTCATTGCCAAGATTTATTGAACGAAAATTTCAAAAAGCTCTTGCATTAGTGTTAATTATTTATCAATAATCTGTCATGGGAAGTTATATTTGATAACACGGATATATTTAGGTAGAGTGAAAAAGAATTTTTTTGGTTTCTGAAATTTTTTTGAAATGTTTGAGAAAATTATTTTGAATTATTAGCGTAAAATTAAAGCAACTAAATTTAGTCTCCATTACATTCCACTACAGTGACAATTATTGACCTATTAGGATTCCTTAAAATGTTCCACTTCTGAATTTCAAAATACAATAAAAAATTTAAAGTCTGACAGTTTTCCAAGAATATATTAAACAATGAATTCTACGCAATTCTTAATATAAAATTAAAACATTGCAAACACAAGTTTTAAGAAATGATTTAGAAAGATTTAAAACATTAACGAGACACGCAAATAGATTTACAAAATGTATTGTTATAACATTTTACGATATTACCTTTCAAGGCCGCAATTAGAGATTAGAGGTCCCAGGACAACAGACGATAATGCATCATTATTATTATTCCCAACATTTGCCATCATCTCCATTATTCTTCGCTGCATTTGAACTTTTTTGCCTTAAGATATTTGAACTCTTTCTTAGCATAGTTTATAATTTTCGTACCTATTAAGGCTTGTACTTAAACGGATTTTTCGATATGCACAATTTTCATGTGATTTATTTATCACATGTTATATTTTATTCTCGTTTAATCATTTAAATAAAAAATAATGTGACTTTTGAAACTATTAATGTCATATATAATGTAATATAAAGCATATATAATGTTATTAAAATTAAATATTTACTTTTAAATGATTCAGTTTTACTTTTATATCCTGATAACAGAAATCCATGTTTCTAACTGTTAAGGAAGCAATCATAGTAATTATTATATTTAGGCTTAGCTATTACAAATTTTTGAGTCGAGGTCATACTCTCTATTAAATTAGAAATAATTATTTTTTCTATTAAAAATATGTTTTATATTCTTTGAAAATACAAATTGCTTTAGCAAAATTTAATTTTTCAATTAAAAAAATTCAATGTTTTTCTTCTCACTCCGGGGCTTATGAGCTTATGATTTTGGGGATTTATTCTTGTTATTCTAGTATTTGAAAAGGTTCTAGAACTTTCTTTCCTATCGAAAATTTTAGAAATCCTATCATGTCACGACATATTGAAATTTCTGTTACTATATTTCATGAATATTTCCACGCATGAAGAATTTTATGTATTTGCCTTTCTTTTTTTCTGAGTTAAGATTGAATATTTTCTTGAAATTGAGAACGCTGTATAGATTTTCTGTATACTGAAAGGCATGTCTGATGGTTATTTTTTAAATAATGTAAGTTAAATATATAGCCTATATAAAAAATGATATTCCTTTATAGTAAGTGAGCAGATAGCAGTATTTTAAAATTAAGTTCCTTAAGTAAGTAAAAAATTATTAAGTATATTAAACTGACTATGTTGTTATAAAGAATGCTATTAAATTAGGATTATTTTCACTGAATAAACCTCGAGACTTCGGCAAGATTCCAAAAATATTGTGCCTTATCTTATTAATATTTTTTCAAAGATATAAATTTCATGGCATCATTATATATATAGATAAAATAAAGAGATCGAAAAATAAATTAATTATCACTGAAAGGAACTTTAATTGCTTATAATTATTAATTTTGGAACATATCCAATTGGAGGGAGCTAAAAATTTAAGGAAATAATGAATCGATTCAAATTTGTATTATAATTGAGTTTTAAACTGTTACTCGACTTCTTCTAGTAAGCTCAAATGTGTATATATAAAGTATATTTCGAAGGGTGCTTAGTATAAGACGGGACTTTGTGTATTTGAAAAAAAGTGGAAGAAGAATAAAAAATATATTATAATAATAATCAGCATTATGTCAGTTTCTTTAGAAGTTTTTTTTTCTTCCTTTTTTTATTGAAAAATTGAATTTTTGAAAATTATTTTTAATTGAATTGAATTCTTGTATTTTAAATATTTTTGAGTTGAATTGAATTTTTTATATTTTTTTAATATTTGAATTGAATTTTTTATACATGTTATATTTTAAAGAATTGATGCTTTTTTGGGGGGGGATTTGAGTTTAGGTTACGAGTTTTAATTGCAGAGAAATTCAAAGAGAAAATACGAATCCAGAAAAAAAGATTGTAAAATAAATGATACCTAGTAACCAGAGGAGACAAATGAGAAATATAGAACTATTAAGTACTTTCTTGATTCTAAATGGAAAAATGTAGTAACAATTATTACTGAACGTTGTGAAAACTTAGTGGTGTTATTCACAAAACAAAGGTAAAAATGAGGAATAATATAATCTGCCCTGTGATATAAAAAAATGTTTGTAGAATTGTAACAGGTTTTATGGCATCAAAAAAGCAAAATGCGATTTCATTTATTTTTCTAATTTGAAACGCTGTTTACAGCCTTCAATAAAATTCATATGTCATTATCAGATGAAGTGACTCACTCCAAGCAAGAGAATTAATATTATTAATTAAGGTGATATAGACTAAACCTAAGGCTAACTCTGTTCTGGAGACAGATCGTATTAATCGCATTTATTAACCTTCACGCACTTCAGGACTTGTACTTCTCAAACTAGATCAAAGACCCTTGAAATCTCTTCAATAAAGTACCTAGAAGAGAGTTAATATTGAGGAGACGAAATAAGCTGATTTACCAAAGAGGCAAATATAATTCACTTCTTATGATCTCTTGATGTTTGATTTTTCTTGACATATCCAGATTTTGGACGTCTGATAACAAAAATTGAATAGTTTATGTAGAAAATTGCATGCTACTACAGAGTGTAGAGGAGAAATTTTTCATTATAAAATTGTGTGAAATATATTTAATATATAAAGTCTTCTTTAATATTATTTTCATCGTTTCGTTTGATCTTATTTTTTTAATTTTCTGCTATCATATATAATTTCAATTCTTAAATATGAAATTTTTAAAGGAAACAAGAAGCGGTAGTGAGATTTTTTTAGAGCAAAATGATTTTTAGAAATGAGGACTATGTGGAAATAAAATGGTTATATTAAAAGCTAAATTTACAAAGTTGAAGGACTGAAGTTATTTTTACTTTTAAAGTTACAGAAATTCAAGGTTAAATATAAAAAGTAGTTGCGTCATAGTCTATTATCTATATATATCATTCCCTATATCTATCATGTGTTATTCTTAAATTATCTCATTGTTATTATATTTGCCTATACATTTTTTACTTCTAAACAGTTCTATAATCCAAATAATCCCTAATTTACTTTTAGATATCATTCATAATTAGTAAGTAATTGTTAATGAATGGAAAAAATATGATTACTTCATTATATTAAGTTAATAAACAAAAGTAAGGTTTAAAGGTTCATGCAAAACTTTGCAGCGATTAATAAATTTAAAAAATAGAAATCATAGCAAACAAATAAGTCAAGAAAGTAAAATTTTAATTCTATACGCATGAAAAAATTGTTTTCTTAATATATTTTCTTATTCATGTTTAATAAATATTAATGAACGATGCTAAATGTTTTTATTGTATTCATTGTAGATCAGACATCAGATAAGCTGTTGTTTTAACAAACAAGTTAAGGGAAAGAACATAATTAGTCATTCTATTAACTCTTAAATGATTGATGAGTTTAGGGAATTCTCTTCTGATAAACAAATTAACTGAATTCCTTAATGTATAACTTCTGACTCATAAACTAAAGAAGCTCATTTGTTATCGCAATACCAACAATAGTGAGCAATGATCAAATTTGTATGCTGCATTTATGATATTTCAGAGTTTTATTATCAACAAAAAATTATAATGTCTGCTTCAAAACTCTAATCTAAAAGAAAAAGGACTGATTAATAGCCATAATTCTGTATCATGTATGAGACAAAGTATTGAGATATTTTTCTCTTTTATAGTCTAAATTTTAAAATTGTAATTGCAAATTTTCCTATAAAATGAATCAAGACACATATAAATATTGTTACATTCTTTTTTGTATATTTCACATCTGCTTAATAAAAAATAAATATTCAATCAAATATGAACTTGATGAACCCTTCTTAAAATTCATAATGTTTTATGTCAACTATTTCCTGTGCTAAATTTTGCGAAACTGTTATGTAAATAAGCCGGCAGTGATCTAGTAGTGATATCTAGAAAATTGGAAACTTTATTCATCTGAAATTACAGAATGTATACAGATGCTGCTGAAAGAGTAATAAAATTTTATTATAATCTTTGTAAAATATTTCTGAAAAATATACAGGAGGATAAAAAAATTTAAGGAATATGAACTAGATAGAATATTTCCAAAAAGTATTATATTTATTAAATTCCAGTTTATCGTATGTTTGTAATTACTCTCAAATTTTTTATGTAAATAAATATTAGAAGTTAGCTTTCGTTAAAAATATTTTCTGCATAATAAATAAATAATTGTTTCTAAATTCTGTTACAATTCAAAAAATATCTATATGAAGATTCATTTCTTAAAATATCATTTTCTAAAAAAAACCCTGTATTATATTACCTATTATGACGCAAATTCAGCTCAAATAATCTTAATGTAGATATTTTTCTGAATCCTAGTGGTATACAACTGAATTTTATAATCAAAATATCCTATTTATCTGACTTTGAAATTAGGGGGGAAAATTATTCTGTTTTGTATGCGCTGTTAAAAATCATTTATTATAGATACTCATATTTCCTTAAATTTTAAAAGTATTTGAAATTTTTATAAATACCGTCCTAATTACTTCAGTTTTAAAAAAATTGGATAAAATTGGGATTCTTTAAGAAATCATTTAAATCCACCATGAAAAAAATTGCTACTTTAACGAAAATGCAAAATTGCATGTAGAAAAATAAATCTGAAAAGAATACAATTTTTTACTGTCTGAAATTCAGGGTGAACCAAAATGTTATTATCTTCTTTTCCCTTTTTGATCACTTAATGTCCTCGTTACCAAAATAAATGTGTCAAAATGCTATATCAAGAACGTTCTTTACATGACCGAAGTTCAAGGAATTCCTTCAGTTTTTCTTCAGGTATTCTCAAATTAAAAAAAAAAAAGATTTAAATGCACTTCTATATTTTATCATTTAGTGATTAACAAGAAAAATTTAAACTTGTTGAGGTTTTTTGCTTTTAAATTTGAAACAGCAGCAAAGAAATTTTAAACTTTATAGATCTATAAACATCTAAAAAGTTTCTAGAAAAATCGAAAGCCTGACAAACTTTCTTCTTTGATATTAAACGTAAAATAATTAATTTAATGTGCCATCAAATATTTTAAGTTTTTCACATGGCAAGTAAGTCATTTTTGCTAAAGTATTAAATCTTTACGAAAATTTCGGGGTCCATTCATAACTATCACAAAAAAATTTCAAAGTTTTAAAGTTGTTCAACAGTTTTGCTTCTTTTTTAATCAAAAGATTTATTTAATTAGTTAAAAACCTGATTCATTATAATTTTTACAAAGTTTTGCTTGTCAATTACATTCGAGATTTTGCCGAAGATTCTGGAATTACTTTATCCGAGGCTTCCGTAAAAAGGCCATTCTTTAAGCTAATCATATCACGGCAATTTTTTCGGTTACTTTTGGGGACGTACGAAAATTGAAAATCCAGTGATTTAAGCTTGTAATTCATTGCTTGAACTACTAATGAATTAGACGATCATCAGGTTATTCATTAAATTACCTGAATTAACCACATTAATAAGAAAGCATTTTTTACCCTTAAAGTATAAATTTTATTATTTTTAAGTTCAAGTTTACTTTATTTATATTAATTTCTTAATTTGTATAATGTTCTTTTTAATGACAATTGACTCATTTGAAGTAAAAGATGCATGTTGACTTCGACTGAATTTGGGAAAGGCGCCTAAATCACCTAATATGATGTTGTGGTGGTGAAGTCTCCGCTTTCAGCTTGAAAGTTTTGAAATCCAATGCTAAAGAATAAATGGGATTGTGTACATTACAACTGTAGGGGCTATTAATTTTCCCATACATGTGGTGTAGAAACTTTAATAATTTTGAAAAAAAATCAATCACAAAAAATAGTTTTTGTAAAAAAATAATAAATCGCTCACAAATCATAATTTTTTTTTATTTCCATAAAAGTTATAGATTATGCATTAATTCTTTATATATTCATTTTGGTGATAAAGATTCTGTATCAGTAGAGCGCTTTTGTTTTCATATGAACTAATGCAAAATTTTCTCCTCTGAATTGGAAGAATTTTCATTCGGAGTACTAATAATCCTTGTGTTCTCTAATCACAGTGAATAATTTTATTCTAGCTTTTCTATACATATATGATAACTATATTTATAATTAGCGAGGTTAAGGATAAATACGTTATTTCATGGTTTCAAAAGGTCCCATAAATATTTTCATCTAGATTTAAGAAAGTTATTAAAACTTCCTGTTTTGGAGAATGAAAAGCGTTTTCAATAAATTTCTCAAACTAATATTTCAAATATTTCAATATTTAGTGACTTAATAATTTTCGTAGATTTCATTATATTCCAAATACATTGTTGAAAGAAAATTAAAAAAGTATTCGGAAATTTTATCATTCAGTGAAATAAAGGTGAATGTTTACTTCTTTACATTTTCCTTTGTCATTTATACTTCAAATTTCTGTTCCTTTCTTGATTTTATTTTTGTCTGTATATGTTAATAATGGAGTAGTAAGTATCAAAAAGTTAGAGCAATAAATTATTTATAAATTTGATGAATATAACTGCTCAAAATCCAGTAGATAATATTTGATGCGTTATAACCAGCTTTCAATACTTTCTGCATCTCAAGGTTTCACATTTTCTGTTTTTACATTAAGTGTTTTAAATAAAAAATATATATCAATATTTCTCCTTTTTAGAACGGTGATAAAGGTGATTTTTTTAGTTCTTAGTGTTTATTTCTTATGATATCATTGTGGCTTAAAATGTCATAAAATAAATATTTCTCATCTATGAATCATCATATCTGTAAATCAAATCAATCAACTCAAACCAGTGTATAATTCTAATATTGAACTTCTAGTCCAAGCCAGCATATAAGGCTTCCCGTCTTTCATGCAATTTATATCCAAATTTGAAACATTCATTCAAATTTTCATTCAGGAGAAAATTTCATTCAATTAATAATTTAAATTTCTTACATTTTAGATTTCTTACATTTTATACATTTGGCATAATGTAGCTCGAGATACATAATGTAGCCCCATTTTTTGTTGAGGTACAAAGAAAAAGTATTATCACTCAAAAATTTGACCTTAGTATGCTATCGAATCTAAACTTCTGATCATTTTATCAACTTGTAATTGTTTATGAAATTTTGATAAATCTGTGGAAGGAAAAATCTGTTCGTGTCGGTAACTTAAATATGGATTGAGAAATAGAATAAAATCTTTTATTCGATTATTTCACCAAAGTTGTAGCTTGGTATGTAGTTTTGTGGCCAATCGCGTAAATCTGTAGCAAGCATTCCGTACTAATCAGTTAAAAAATGATATCGAAATACGTTGATTATTTTTTATGCATACACCGATCTCTTTTTATTATGATGCAGAGCACAAAACGCGCCAAATTATGGCTGTAATGAGGAACAGATGTCTGGTTCTTCCTTACTACTTGCACTCATTCACTTTACTTTTATTCCTGATATGTCAAGGAGTTGTAAACTCATATAAGGTGAAGCAAATCCAATCCTTGACAATCCTTGAAGTATTAGAGAATGTTGAGGATAGATTGCTCTTGCTTGTTAATCCAAGCAATTTATTCCTCTGCATTTTACTAAGTGGTTGAATGTCTTTATAACAATTGCAATAAAGAAGACATTTAATCTTATTATTGTTATGAATGAGGATATAACTATGTTCATTCCTTTATAATGAAAATATTAAATAGTAATATATAAATTGCGAAGCATTCGAAATTTATTGTTAGTTGATTATTTATCGTATTTCTAAAGGACTTATTTGCTACTAAGTAATCTCCAGAATTCAAATAAGAATCGAAAACATATTTCTTAAGTTTTTGCTTACAATTTGACAAGACATAATTTTACCTCTTAGTTTAAATATTAATTATGAATAAATTATTTATTTAATTATTTTATAAGTATTAAAATTGGTAAGAAAAGATGAAGTCCAAAAAAATTATGAGTAAAGTAACATAAGATTTTAAACAATTTCAAGAATCTATATATCAAACACGGTGTTTTAATAAAAAGGTAAAAAGTATTCAATTCATGAAAGAATGGCAAAATGTTTTTGTTGTTTCTTATTGTACTCGTCATGGATAAACTTTCTGAGGTAGTCAGTGATTTAAGCCTAATCAGCGTCTCTTGTTTTATAGTAGCGCCAACTAGGGTCAAGAGTACGACTTTTGCTACTCACTCATCACATTCGCTTGCACAGCCCCTTTTTAACAGGAGGCACCTTCACAAACCTTACAGATAGAAAACAGGAGAACAACCGTGCCCGAACTGGGAGGACCAGATCACGGGAAAACAAGCTACTCCTATGCCAGGACGCCGGCGTGATAAAAAATGAATTTATATGTCATTACTAAAACTTACATTAAAAAACACAAAAACTTACTTTCCCTCTAAAAAAAGCAGCCAGAATTTGAAATGTTGCAGCATTCATGTTAAGCCACAATTCCGTTTAACTTATAACATTGCTAACATTGAAGTAGTAAAATTCTATCTATGTTGTATTTTTGGTTCTTAACGTATAAACTCCTTGCGTACTAACAAGTATACCACAAGTCATACAGATGTAAGTTATTTCACAATTAACAGTGGAATAAAGTTCATATATAATATAGGCCCAAATGCAAAGAAAAATGAGAGGGAAAAGAAATACATAAATACAAAAAATTGCTCACATACAAACAGAAACCCACAGTAGGTGATATAATACAATTGAAGAAGTAGAATAAAATAAAATATTCAAAGTAAAAATAGAAAAGAATATATGTATGCAAACACACTGAAATAAAGTTTGAATAACACGGGTGGAAATACTATTAATATATCCATAAAAGGAATTGAAGAATGATTTATTCTGCACAAATGCAGATAAATGAGGAGACTGATCTATATTGTTCTTTAAAAGGTAGTTCCTGAGTGTACATCTTTCGTGAATAAATTTAGTGCATTCAAATATCATGGTATATTAAAAGTCAAACTTGAATGGATCTCGTATTCAGTTTAGATGACATATTCATTCAAAAGAATAATCTTCAAAAAAATTCAACAGTTTACTTCAGTTTCTGTTAAAAATGTAACTTATGCAACCACCGACGAGGAATTAATGCAACTATATTTTGTTCTCAATACTCTAAATCTGCTATTGTAATAAAAATAGTACCTATATCTAAATTCAAAATTGTAATAAGACTATGCCAATGTTAATAGAAAATATATTCGATTTTGTACGTTCACTAAGTAATAATTTGATTTTCGACCACACAACTAACAAAACAGAATTAATACAAATTTGATTATACAGGTAGCAAGCAAACTCAATAAAAGTTTTTTCGACATTAAAGCTTTTGTTCATTTGTAAGAAAATATACAGATGGTATGCTAAAAGAAACAAAAAAGAATAATTTCTCTCTACAGACCAATCATAGAAAAGTAAGGTTTCTTTTACCATATATACTTCGAATCAGCTTAATACCCTTCTCTGAAAAATTAGATTACAACTTATCCTGCCCATTTTTGTTTCAGTAAAATTATTGCACCTATTCTCATCATATGATTAGAGTAAACTAAATGGAATTACTCGACATAATCTATTTACCAGAGTAGAATTTTTGCAACAAAGAGATAAAAAGAATTTACTACAATTAGAGAACTTAATAAATAATTGTTTTATTACATTAATCATTAGTTTTAATCGCTTCACATTTTTACTTATACATTTCTTTTATTTCAAATGGTTTAGAAATGTATTTCATTTGTTTCAACAGTATACTGTATAGATAAATTTTGACAGAGCCTTATATCCTTTTTTTGATAAGGAAGGGAAAGAATAACACTCAACTAGATTATATATTTCAAAATAATAATTGAAAAATAGTTTCTTTAGTGTTAAACTCAAGGGAAGATTTATTCTAGAATTAAAGTTTTAAGTATAGGAGTGCAGTAGAACTACATGAAACGATTTATAGGAGCAGATACTGTATTCTTATCTTACGCTAGTATGAGTAGGATTGATTAATATTCATATAATAAGAACATTCTTCACATCTTTATTTTTGTTGAAATAGCTATATTATAACCTTTTATAGGAATTAACCAAAATTTAATTTTTTTAACCTGTACATCGAATGCCGCTGTGGAGCTAAATCAATTTTGTGTATATTTTTTAAAGTCCCATTGATGATTTCAATATTTTTAGCATATTTCGTTTGATTTCTTGAAGGTATGTTTGTTGTATGTGCATTTAAAAGATATGTCTTCAAAAAGAAAATATTTGGATATTTATTTATTTCTCATTTTGTTTCCATGAAACAGTTTGATACGTTAAAGCTTTATTTCAAGGCTGAGTTGCTTAAAAGTGAAATTTCACCAGAAAATTTATTTAAATCAATTCAAAAATGAAATTTCTTTAAGAAAATTAAATAAATTACATAATGCCTTTTTCTATAAACTTATGAGAAAACTATAAATCTTAAAACCATTTATTTTCAATAAAAATAATGATTTAAAGATTTAAAAATGATCTTCTAAAAGTTAAGCATTTTACCTGAATGACTTCTAAGGAAAAGGCAATATGAAATAATTTAGAAATTTAAAAAAAATGATTAACTAAATAAAGAAAATTGTATAATCATTTCAGTAATCTAACTCTTGAAAAATGTAAACAATGGTTGTCGAAAGGAAAGATGCCCTTAGTTATACCACTTTGGGAAAGGTGACCATCAAAAAGCTGTGGCATCTTTAGGTACGATAGTTGATATATCACATTAAATGCGCGATGTCATAGAGAATTAATGGCTGTAGTACCCTCTCGGGACTATGCTGTTGAAACAATAAATTATTCACAAATTGTCAACAGAAGCCTAGCGAAGAAAAGTCTTTACCCAAGGACCGATCATTTAGTTCTTCAGCAGGAAAATGCATGGCAGATTTCTAGGATACAACTAATTTCGAATCTGTCATCTTTACTGATAAGTCAAATGTACAGAATGATTCTATATGAATTATTATTTAAATAACACTTGTGGTAGACTACCATTTCTGCAACAAAGAACAAATAAAGGGTTTCAATCGAAAATGGGGATTTTCCATTGCAAAGAATCACTTTTGAATGATCGTGCACATTGGCAAATTTTAAATGAGTACTGTGTCTGCTAAGCGATATAGAAAGGAAATAATTGAAACTTATATGTGGCTCTTTCGAAAAAAATGTTGAGGAGGATTTTAGTTTTATGCTAAATGTTGCCAGGTTCAACAGATTTCAACTTATCAGTGATATTCTGTAGACGCAATCACTAATCAATGGCTAAATGGCTAGCTATTTAGCAGAAGCGTAATTAAAGAATGCTTTTTGAAAATAAATATGCACTAAGTACAGCTTTCATGGAACTTAACCTTCATTCGTATCTTTCTTGAATTCGAAAGCTGACTGTTAGAACAATGGGATTTCCTACCTTAAAAAATGGAGTGAAATATTGTTTTTATTCTGAAGACTCGCTCTAAATCTCGTAAATATACTTTGGGTAGCCATTTTCTTTTTTAATCGTCAATGCTGTATATATATCAGAAATTACGTTCTTAATAATTTTCAACTTCATCTCAATATTTGAAACAATTCATAATTTTCTATCACGTTACTTTACTTTTTGTTTCTTGGAATCATTGTGCATCTGTGTACAGATTTTAATGCTAATAAATGGATTATAATTTGAGCTACCATATTTTTCTTGTTTGTAACCAAATTTTTGAGCATCAATGCATAACTAAATCAAATTTTAAAACCTAATCCGATTTTATTTGCGGATATATATTTTCAACATTTTCTTCCTAAAAGTGGTAAAAGTTTATTTTTGCTAAAGAAAAGATGCTATCAGTGTTATTATATTCAAAATATATGGATAAGACTTACTAGAAAACAATAATTTTGTGTGGATAAATACAATAAGTTTTAAATTTTTAATCTTTATGTCGATAAAAATTGAAAAACTGTCCAACTCACAAGAGTTTGATGAACACATATTTACAGTGGTAGTGACCTTGGTAACGATCCAACATAGGACATGAAAATGATGGATTAAACCAATTTGAAATTAAAATTCGTTTCCACCCATACACCTTTTCTTATTATTAGTTGCTTTGTGAGGGGGAGTCTCTAGACAGAAAATATAAACTATTTTATCAGGTCTTAATGTTTCTAAAGCACACATCGCTTTATGAAAGATAACACTAAATTAAAATGGATATTAAGATTTGAAATGTCCTTCCACTCCATTCATAATCAATAGTCGAGTTCGTTCAAAAACTACCAAGATATCAAAATAAATTTGCTTTTCAAGGATAAGTGCCATTTTGAAACGTTTATGATGCATGAAATCGAAAAACATTATTTGTTCATATACTGTTTTCTAATTTTTTAAAATCAAAGCAACGCAAAGCGTTGATTACTTATTTTTGCTGAAATTCTGGAATACTAATGTGTTCTAGGATTTTCTAGGGGAAAAAATCTACAATTTTGAAAAAATTCTTATCATTTTCAGCAAGAATCAATGCTGAATAAAACAGTCTAAGGTAAATAGGAAAGAGTATGAATGTTAGAAAAATATTTTAATTTTTAAAACGATAGAATATACCAACTTTTTCATGGTATAATAAAAGACTAATACAAAACTATTTAACTTCATTTTACCATGAGAATTTTGGGGAAATAATTTGACATTTGAGATGAATCAGATGTTTAAAGGCATGAAAATACAAGAATAGTCTATGACCGTTTCTTTAGGACTTAACATGTTAATTTTTACTTTATTAAAAATATTTAAATTTTCTTTCAGTTAATTTCAACTGAACCACTCTGAACTAATGAAAGTGTCTATCTTTTGAACAGAATCTTGAAACGAGATAATGCATCGATTCATCTATCAACCGTCACTTACATACGGCCACAAAATTTTAAAATATGTGACATGTCATTATTTGAGATATGTCTCGACATAACTTTGAATTTACCATGATGTATGTGTGTTCAATGACATCAACTAAGAATTGGTAAAGATTATAAAACTCTAATCAATTGAAATCTGTCGTTTTATCATGTCTCTTACTCAGAAAATTTGTACGATACAAACTTAATTTAATACGAGATGTAACAAATTTTGATTTATACGGTAGGAAAGATAATAGATATGATAAATATATTCCTATACAAAGTTTAGTTCACCTATTTTAAGATGCTTACTGCACAATCATGTTATATACTCAGTTCTGACACTTTCTTGAATATGTAAAAAGAAATATATAAGTTTATATATATAACTTATTATAATGTTAATTTATTTTAGAAAATTGTAATAAATTAAACATAATAATGCTGTTTATTATTAAATAGATAATATCCCATGAATGTTTATAAGCAAAAACAATATAAATGAAAGTGTATGAAGAATTGAAGTTTCATTAAAATAAAATTCAAAGATATACACATCTAATTTTCATTTCAATTCTCAATCCCCTCACTGGAACATGGAATGTTTGGTTTTTGACCTTAAAATCATGACATTTCCGGATTTCTACGTTTGATTTGATGTTTTTTTCTTAAAATTAGTTTAAAAATTGTGAAAATGTTAACTATTAGATAGTGTTATTTCGATGTTATTATTGAAGCTTTTATTTATATATATATATTTTTAAATGGTTTCAAATTCTAATCAAAATGTTCGGACAAAATATAAAATGAGAGAATTTCGTGATGCAATATTAAATTTTTTTTCTTCAATTCCAACTTAATTAGTAATTACGAATTATTTTTACCATATATATATATATATATATATATATATATATATATATATATATATATATATATATATATAATATCATTTGCTTATTACTGTAACATTTTGAAACAATGAACAACGGACCTATTAAAAGGGATCTTGAAACTTTAGAACATGTTCAGTGGATGGGAATGGTATTTGATCTTGAAGTTCAACGGACATATGATATATTAGCTGAAAATAATTTAGCTTACTAACAAAATTTGGCGGGCACCAGGTACGCATATACGGTGGCTTCTTGATGAAATCGACTTTCGAGCTTTCAGACATTTTGATTCGATGCCTTGCCAGTAGGCCTTTCCAATCTTCCACATCAAACATGTATAATTATTACACTAATAAACATGTTTTGGATATCATTTACTTCTCTATTAGTCATATTTAAACTGTATAGTTAAATTAATTATATTTAAACTATATAGTTTAAATAAAACAACAAGCAAGTTAATTTTAATAATCATTAAAAAAATTACTTTTTAAATGATCTTTGTAAAGTTTTAATAATCTTCTTAAATTACTTTGTAAAAAGGAAATGAGATAAATTAATAGAACTTTTTTCAAATAATTACATGTAAAATAAACGTTCAACTCTGTTAAATTTGTAATGACATTTTAAATATTTCGACGTAAATTCTCCACATAGAACGAGTCAAATGTAAATGAGACCCAGAAGGTTCAATTGTATTTATAACAATTAATATAAATTGCAGACTAAATTTTCATTATGAATTTTAAAATGATTAAAATTTCTCATATCTTCAAAAAAGTTAAAACGATTTTTTATATTTTATACTTGACATATCTTCTTATTCACGGGCAAGAATATAAATTATTTCTTTCAATTTTTTTTAACAAATTGAATCTGTTTAGATATATATTTAATTTACTATCTTTAAATAAATGCATTATATAATAAATAAAAAGATGAAGTCAGCAGTTTTCGTAAGAGTGCACCGAATCGAAGAGGAATATTTTCATTGTTGAACGTTATGCATTTAAACTAAAAGGACATATTATTCGTAAGTTCGCAATGTTAGAGCTCGTTACTTATTGCAAAAAATTCTAAAAGATGAGATCGCCAATGTTAGTGCCTACATTGGATTGAAAGTGGAAATATTAATTAATTATTTCACTTTTCAGTCATCTCAGCACCAAATTACGAAATTTAGAATTGAATTTCTCGGCTGATTTCACCGCATCTTTATGCATGTAGTACTTGAAGTAATATCACTAAAAGAAGATTAGGTAGAAAAATTCAAGTTATCGGTGAAGTCCAACTGTGGGATAACGTTTTCGAAGTTCATAAAAAAGAGATATCCAAATAGTTTCCGGCCACATTGCGGATGACATCCTCAAATTTCAGGAAGAAAAATTTCAGTTAAAAATAATATACATAAATATGATATATTACATCAGCATGATCCTGTGGAATAATATATTTCGCTATAAACTGGACTCCAACATTATTGTCTAATTATTCCCAAACAATAATCTATGCGCCGAATGTGGGTATGCAACAATTGAAGTTATTTATTTCCGTCATGTTGACAGTTAGATGTATCGCCATGATTGAACGTGGCATGTAAAAACGGCTATAAATAAGATTACGTCACTTTCTGCTCTAGAAACCAACAAGAGACCTGTACTTCACGTAATCTATATGAAGATTCTTTAAAAATGATATGGATGTGATCCTGTCTGAAGATTCCAGAATACAGTGGATTGAAGAAATTACGAAAGTGACTCACTGTTATTAAGCTTTTCCTTGTCTAACTGCCACTGGATCAGAACTTCCTCACCCATGTCATCCCGGCGCCGCTGTGCCCTTTAT
The DNA here is from genome assembly GCA_026289955.1 of Argiope argentata. Lineage (NCBI taxonomy): Eukaryota > Metazoa > Arthropoda > Arachnida > Araneae > Araneidae > Argiope > Argiope argentata. The sequence continues at coordinate 3,652,267 of JAOUZG010008446.1, forward strand.
AATGTCTCGTCTTTGGAACTGGCACCTTTGGAATGTCTCGTATTTCGAACTCGAGACCCGACTGCAACAGAGAATTGACGTACAAGAGGGTTTCGTGTAGACTAAATCTGTCGATGCCGATAGACCTCCACAGGCGAATGCACTTATTTAAATTACTATGGGAATATTCATAAGCATATTTCTTCTTTCCTTGGTGAATTTGCATACGGCAATCTCTTCGTCTACGGATAGATAACAAATTGGGCTATGCCTGGTGGGGGGTTTTCTACCAAGGAAATTATTTTAAAGTTTATTAGATATACAATACGACTGCCAAATTTTGTTAGACATTTTTTTAAAAACTTCCCGTAATTTTTTTCCCAATTTTTTGGTGCAAATGTAAGTAAAAAGAATACACTTTGAATATACTTCCTATGTTTAGAATTACGATTTACCTTAAGAGCAATGCCAGGAAATTATGAGCAATTTGATATAAATTCTATAAAATAATATTAAAACTCAAAGATAGAGCAATATCAGAATATTTATGAATAATTTAATATTTTGCTTATTCTTTTTTTCAAAGACAGTAATCTTTATATTAATAAATGACTGGTGCATTTCATCAGACCATGAATTAAATTTTTAACTCAATTGAATGTATCACCTTAGTTAAAGTACTTGTAAATGTAATTCTTTCCATAACATATATGAAACTAAGCCCTTGTCTCATCATAATTGCTAAATTTTACTGAATTCAGCATGAATTTCACGATCCTTTAAAAATTTAATTTTATACCCAAAATGGTTAGTATTAGATATTCTTCTTAAACAACCATTTATTTCAAAGGTATAAAAGTTACTTTATTACCTTTATAAAGGTAATAAAGTAAAGTAGTTATAAGGTAAAAAATCATAAATAGGAGCATTCATGGGTGAAAAATTTCATTTGATAATTCAATCCATTGTCGAATTAATTTAATTCTTTATCACTCATCATAAAGCATACATGACAAATTAAGGCTTAACTCTTATCATTTTAACCTTTTTATAACTGTTACTTAATAGGAATAATATATTACTTTGTCATAATTGGATGCTAATACTGACCTGCTCTGTGATGTATCATAAAGTTCATGTTTCAAATCTACCGCTTTGTGAACTCAAAATATTTGAGGAAAAATAAAATATTTCAATTTTACAATACTCTTTAAAATATTTAATTGTTAAGTTTCAATTAGAAATTTTGTAAATTATTTTTCGTCTAAGTGATGTGATTTATATATTTCATGCCATTAATTCTTAATTTAAATAACTCAATTTCTTATCCCAAGTTTCTTCTAGAGAGCTTCCTCTTTTTCTAACAGCAAATAGAAAATTCCCCACTTCAAGTTATCTAACACTTTTCCGCAAATATATAAAGGAATCACTTTCGAGGAAACACATTTTGTAGGATTGTACTCCACTTACTAAAGTGCCAAAAACGACTCTTCAAATATTTTTAACAGGTTTGTATTTCCTGAAAATACATTTGGTTGTCTCAACAATTTATGTCCCAAATCGCAGGTTACGCTTCTCTTTTTTCATAGAATTGGGAATTTTGGTAAAATAAAGCCAAGCATATTATTTATTTTTCAACAAAAACATAAAATTTAGTCACTTCTTTGCCAAAGTATTTCGAATAGATTCTTCCTAACAGGAAATATTATTAGTATGTTGTTTCTCCTTTGATTCCTAGTTTTATAATTTATATTTTCTCAAATTTCCTTTGGAGAAATTTTATTTTACAAGTATAGGTAGCTTCCTTTGTTGTTTTTTTTTCCTTATCAACCAAGACTTGTATTCAAAACTCTATAGAATTAGGGCTTTCAATCTTCATTTCTTATTAACTATTAAATTTCTAGTTAAAATATTGAGCTTTCATATTTCAAATATTCATATATTTAACAAATATATTCAGTAAACATGCTATGCTTAAACAAACTGATTCCACAGCTTAAAATCCAAGTAAAAGGGCAACAAACCATTAAACTGTTGTTTGACTGTAGGAACTTTTCGTAATGAAAAAAAAATTTAAACATTAGAGATCCAATCTAGGGCGCTAAGCCTTTACGCTCATTCTAGTAAGATTCCTCAAGCAAGAATGGATTCATATAATTTTTTTTTGAGAAATCTAGCGATGTTTGACTGAAACTATAACTGACTCTTTTTCGTAAGTAAATATCTTGCTATTTCTATTCCTTAAATCAGTATATGGGCAGTAAATAATTTGGGCAGAAGTGAGCTCAGTGTGATTTGAAAGGAAAGGAAACATCTTGATAAACAGTGTTTAAAATGCTTAATGTAAAATAGGCTTAATGTAAAAGCGTTCTTTTAGCTAATACAAAAAGGCAGAATATTTTTTTAAAGTTTTAGTGTTTTTTTCTTTAATTTACCTTTAATTATTACAAATATTATAGGCTCTGAAAATTCCTTTTTTGTCGAATAAATTAAAAATTCCGTTGCGTTTAAGGACTTCATATCTTTTATTTAGGGATAACCTAAATAAATTTGTTTTTGTTTTGCTTTAGTTTCATGTTACTATAGATAATTTTATATCACTTGCAGATTTTTTAAATCCATATATTGCTCCGGTATACGCTTTAGATTCTAAAAGTGAATAAACTTGAAGTCGTAAAATTCCTTGAGCAATTATAAACCGTAAATTATATTTATTTGTTTATTATTTGCTCACTTAATGTTTCTAAATCAACAAGTAAGAAACGAAATATTGATATGTCTTAATGAAGTTTACATTTATAATAATTTTCAGGTTTTCCTTTGTTTTAAAATATGCTATCTATTGAGTTATCGTTAGTTTGTAAAAACATTATTTTTCATTTTATGTTTTATTAATTTAAAAAAGTTTTATTAAAAGTATTTTCTTAGCTTTCATCATATTGTATTTTAGCTTTAATATTTCAATTTGGGTAACTTAACGTGCTAAATTATATCTATGAATTTAAATTTTTTTTAATCATTAAGGACCAGCATAAATCGAAATATTTTTTGTCTAAATAGGAAGAATTGCCTAAAAGCATAGTAAATTATGAATAAAGTGACAATTATAATTTATTATTATCATACTGCTTTATTTATCTAAAATGTTTCACATTTATGAATAAAAGTATTTTTCTTTCTTTCTTGAAATAGAAAAGTCTTATCAAAAACATCTTAGTTTAAAGTTATTTAACAATAGTTTTACACAGAAAAATAATTTGAATGGAAAATCTTAGACCACGTATCCTAAAATATAGTTTTAGGAAGCAAACGTCAAACATAAAGAAGAAGGATTTATTGGGGAAGTTTCTTTGACAGCTTGTCTAAAATGATTAGTGTCTTAGATGATGTTAATCCAAATTAGATTGTGAACTATTCGACATCTTTAAAAACTCTTTTTCGTTTATAACACATTCTGATCATAAATAGAAAAAGAAGATAAATGAGATTAATAGAAATTTAGCGAAAATGTGTTATCAAATAATAAGTAACTGAAGATGGTCGCAAAAATTTCTTCTTAACATACAATCATAGAAGACCTGACGGAAATTTCAAGAGGTCTTTTTTTTTCTCTATAAATGATTTTCTTGTAAAATGCATAATCTTCTCTATAATTTAATGAAATAACGAATTTTTCAGGGTTAATTCAGAGGAAGTGTTAACATTAACTTTTACGATACTAATTCTGTGGGTAATCTATCATTCTGGGTAAAAATTTTAATCTGGTTTAAAAAGGATTTAGCTATCAACAGTTATTTTCTTCTCTTTTAAAGCATGTTGCTCTAAATTTTGCTTCTGCTTTAATTAATAAATTTTAAATTGATAATATTTATAAATCGCATTTTATATATTATATTGTAAGGATAAAACACAACCACTTTATTTCTGAGCTCTTGTCTGTGAATGAAATTTTGCAATATTAGTCATACTTGAAAGTATTAACTTAAAGATAAGAAATTATTATACATATTTTTATGATATAAATACATAAAATATCTTTTGAAAAAATTCTTTAAAGTAAGTTATGTTATTTTAAAAATATTTAAAGCACACATTTTTTAAAAGACTTTTTATATTCCATACAAAGTAATTGTTAATGTTTATTCTTATTCTTTTTTTTTTTACTATACAAAACCACATTTAGAGTAAGAACCTTCATATTATTGTAAATTCATGTAAAAGTTAGAATCTTGGATTATTTTTGTGTGTATGTATTGAATTTACATAAGGTTAGCATGATTTTCGGCGCTAAAATTAAATTCTAAGTGTTATTTAAGAGTTCTTAAATTTGTAAGGAGTATCGTTTCCAGAAAATATTCTCAAATATATACTAAGCCACTATTTATGATTACTTTATTTAGCAGTGCATTTTATAAGATTTTTTCGGTCATGTATAAACATATATTTTGAGCATTAAAATGATATAAAGAATATTTTATACTTCGGTCAGTCTTAACATATCACATAGTCAATTGCATCTTAAAAACATCCGCTTATAACTGTAATAAGATAATCGTGTTTCTTAGACTGTACATTTAAAAATGAGTGTAAGACAAAACCATTTTTTTTAATTTCTCTCAATCATTCTTCGGCGAAGTACCCATATTTTTTGATTTGTTTCTCCACTCTGTATCATTTACATTTCATAATTGCTTCATTTAATTTTGATGACCCCTAAATAGTACATTATAAGTATTTGTCAAAATATGATTACTTTTAAATAAAAAGTATTTCTCATTGATTTCCTTGAGTTAAGCAAAGAAAATTTCAAATTGATTTTTTTTTTTTTGTAAATTATCTTTAGAAATATAAGTAATTAAAATATTGAAACTCGAAATCTTTAAATTTTAAGGTCAAAAAATATGTTTAAAAACTATTTAAATCACTTTAATTATCAATATATATTTTAATATCCTTATTTTTTAAATAAACCTCTTGAAACTTTATTTATATTTGCCAGTCAGAAATGATGCGAGGCGTATTTCTATTGACATCATTTCTATTTGAGAAGAATTTAAAAAACCACATGAAGAATATTGGTATGAAATTCTCTCTATAAATTCACTTTTTTCTCATAATATGAGTTTACAATGAGAAGTGCAAAATGAATATAATTTCAGATGCATATTTTCTAGCGTTTTCAAGTATATGTGGCAAATATTTATTATCAACTTTTCCAGTTTTGTGAAATTTTGATTTCAAATTGGAATCCGATGGATATCGTTTTTCATATTACCAGATGTCATTTTAATATTTATCGAGCAATCATATAGGATGATGTCTTTTCTAAAGTGTTCGTATCTTAGCCTATCAATTCATATTCATATTGGGATTTATATTTGTCACCCAAGTATTTTAATCGACGAAATTTTACTTAACTAAGAACATCTCATGCGCATATGCTGATACGTATGGATGCTTAAAAAAGCTAGATTAAATTATGTGAGTTATCGAAAATTTAACCGAGCTATAAATATAATCGCATAAAATCAAATATGGACAGAGAGCGCTGAGAGTTAATATGCTTGGCATAGTAAAAAAAAAATCTGTAAGAGTTTTAAACATACGATAGGTTTTAATGGATGACATACAAGAAATCACGCTATATAAAGAATCTCCTAAAAAATTAATGATATAATTTTCTTTGGAGCAATGCATTCTGCATATTTACAAAAGTTAGGGAGAAAATTTATTTCCAAGTAACATTCTAACGATAAAATAACATTTCCTTTAATGGAAATTTAAATTCGTGAAAGTTAAACCGTAGCAAGAATAGAATGGGTATGTAAATAAAATATATACGTTCTAGAAAGTAGTTTTTATATTTATTATAATGATGTAATTCCATCAAATGCAAATAAGTGAGAGATAAAAAAGTTTAAATTTGTTTTGATCGAAAGTTTTTTCAAAGAATATGTAATATTTACTTGATTTTCCTTTTAATTGAAATGGACTAAAAAATTAATTTATGAGATGAAGAGAGCAAATCTATTTAAACGTATGGATATATACTTACTGAGAAAATCATAATCTTAATGGGTTTTTTTATTTTCGTCGTCATGAGAAATATTTTGATGAATATGTGAATATAAATATTTTGACGAAATTATGTTCATGAATTTTTGATGAAAAGGAATTTACGCATAAGTACTTGAAAATATAAACGATATATGACTCTTTTATTTGGAAAACGAAGTGAACTTGCTAGATCTGGGCACTTGTTCTCATTCATGAAGAAATTAATAGCTCTCTAACATTCTTTTGAGGGTCATGATTTATTATTTATGGTATATATATATATATATATATATATATATATATATATATATATACCATTTAGAACGTCTCTCCTTCATTTATCGTTTAAAAAGAGTGGGAGAAATAATTTATCAAATCAATACGTAATAAATCGAAAGTAAACAATATTACATGTAAATTAAAAGTTCTTTTTTAATTTTAAAACAAATATATCATTAAACACCTTACCCCAAACATTGTCATGTTTAGTAAAGTTAATTTAATCACAAGATTAATTTTGGAATATATTAATTATAACGATATTTAAACTTTGCATAATTGTTTTGATTCTAAATTAGATTCATTTACTACACACATTCATTTATTCTTTAAAGTAAATGTGCTTTGTTTAAAGTTAGTTACCAAATCATTTCTCAGGATGGAAGATGGAACGCAGGCCAGAACCTAAATTTTTCTCACTGTTTTTTCTTTACTATATCTAGTATTCACATTCTAAGCTTCAAAAGCAAGCAAATAGGAATTATTGCCTCTTTAGCCATATTTTAACTTAAGAATTTTACATAAGAGGAATTTTGAGCAACTTTTGAATTTTCTCCAATAGTTCAATGTATCCTTAACCTATAGCTAAATAATTGAGTTACATTAAGAAAGAGTAAGCATTTTCGGTTTCTGGAGAAAGTGCAAAACTTTAATGCCAATTTCAAAAGTTAATAAAAAATTTATTATATATATATATATATATATATATATATAAGGTCAAAACTTGCAAGTATTTTTTAAAAAAATAGAAACAATATATTATCGGTTAAATAATTCCCCGTGCCTTCTCTTTTAAATATACATGAACGATACAAACAGATTTGAATTGAAGCAATTAATTCTATTTAACTGAAAAAAAAATTTAGTTGTGAAATTACAGTTCGAATTAAATTATTTTAAAGCTATTTCCTCGTTTATTTATTTGTTTTTTTTTCAAACAATAAGGATGATAATCTTGCTGTTGTGACGTAGGTGCTTTCGTAAAGGGCGCTGAAGAGCCATCTGCGCGGGCACTTGATTTGGCTTGGCGGAGTATATATGTAAGAACGGTTAGGAGTTAGGGAAACCAATTAAATCAATTATCTGAGTCATATTCTTAGTTCCTTCTTGGATGTTCAGAGTGTGCTTCGTGTTGAAGGAAGGCTGAAGCATGCTAATATACCTGAGAGCCAAAAACATCAAGCTCTTCTTCCGAAAAAACATCACATGACTGAGTTGATTATTAAACACTTTCATGAGACTTATCTTCATGAGGGAACATCCCTAACTATTTCGACTATATGACAGAAATTCTGGATAATAAACTGTAGAGAAGCAGCGCGTAAAGTCATTAGGAATTGTATAAAATGCTTTAAAAATCGAGCGAGTAGTGCATCACAAATCATGGCTGATTATCCTGCACCTAGAGTTGTGGCCGGCAGAGTTTTCTCCATAGTGGGCCTCGACTTTGCAGGGCCGTTCCATGTAAAACCCCTCAAGGGCAGAAGCGTGAGACCGATCAAGTGTTACGTGTGCTTATTTATATGTTTCGCAACAAAAGCAGTGCATTTGGAAGTAGTTGATCTTTCATCAGAAGCTTTTTTGGCATCGTTATGGAGATTTGTGGCCCGTCGAGGCAAACCCCAAGAAATGTTTTCTGATCGGGGCAAAACTTTGTTGGTGCGAATCGGGAACTCAAAATTTATATTTCAGAAATCCTAGCATCTAGGGAATTCCCCAGTGAATTGGACAGCAGACCATCACGTGAAGGTTCAGTCCCCCTTCTGCCCTTCATTTAGGAGGTCTATGGGAGAATGGCATTAAGCAAATGAAAACTCATTTGAAACGAACGATTGTTGCCCACCTACTCACCTCTGAGGAATTTCTCACCTTAGTAACCCAGATTGAGACATTCTTAAACTCCAGACCTGTGGTGGCTATTTCTAATGACCGGAGTGACTTGAGCCCTCTAACACCTGGACATTTCATCATTGGAACTGCTCTAATAGCCATTCCTGAGCCTAATATGATAGATGATAAAATAGCGCCAGTTAATCGTTGGAGACTGATTCAACAGATCTTTCAACAATTCTGGAGATGTTGGTCTTCGGATTATCTATTACAATTGCAGGTACGGACATAATGGTATAGAAGTAGACCAAATTTAAACTTAAATGTTTTGGTGCTTGTGAAGGACGATAATCTATATCCTTTAAAATGGCATTTGGGCAGAGTGATTAAACTCTACCCTGGAGCTGATGGAAAAACTCGGGCTGTGGACTTGAGAATTCAGAATGGTGAACTTAAACGTCCTATAACCAAGCTCTCACCATTGCCATTTTGTCAAAAAACCTAGTAACTATAAAATTTCGTATTAAATATTTTAATTTTTTCGAATTTCATTAGTGTTACATTAATTGAAATCGATATTTTGTGTATTTTAAAGTTTTTCATTTATTTTTATAATAATTGTTTAGAAGTTTGAAATGCATGTTACAATATTATACAGTGGTACATTTTGAATGCTGTGGAAATTTGCTATTATAATTGAAGACCTTTTGTAAGTTGTGATAAAAGATTTTCATTGCGGGCCAGTATGTTGTTACGTAGGTGCTTTCGTAGAGAGCGCTGCAGAGCCATCTGCGCGGGCACTTGCGTTGGCTTGGTGGAGTATATAGGTAGAGCGGTGAGTGTGTGCGGTAGTAAAAAGAATGTGCTCGGGAAAATAAACAGTTTTGTTTTGAAGCTTGTATTTACTTGACTATGAAGACCCCGCCCCAATTACATAATTGTAGAAGTGCATGAACCCACACTTGCATATAAAAAGTCGTATTCCGTCAATGTGATTTCAAACTTATCGAAACTCTCATGTAATCAGGATTTTCCTGAAGCAAGGATATTTTGCATACACTCATTTAATTATACAATTTTATCATATTATCATACAGCGTATTATCTATTACAGAAGGAGAAAAAATTATCACGTGTGGGAATACTAAAAGTATAAGGGACCTCTTCTAAAAAAATGTACGATACATCTGAAGTTTAATATAAATAAATGGTACACGAGAATTTTGTACAACTTAATAAAATATTGTATAGACGAGTTCTTGATAATTGAAACACTCTATTAAAAAAATCAAATACCAAGGAGGAGTTGTCTGATTGAGACAAAAATTGATGGATAGGAAGAAAATGTACAGAAAAGTAAATGATTAAAATCTCAGAACAATTGAATAATTTATTTCAGAATTACAGTAACAAGTTCAGTAAAGTGTTGATCCGCCTCTAGCCTGGATACAAACTCCCACACGGTGTGGCATAGATCTATAAAGCTTTGAGATGGTCTCCTGCGGTTATTTCCCGTGAAATTCGCTCCAATTGTCGAACGAGGTCATCAACATTACGTGACAGATGCAATCGCCTTTCCATCATGTCCCAGACATGCTCAACGGGAGAGAGATATGGCGATCTTGCAGGCCAAGCAAGTGCTTGACAATCTTGAAGACAGTTCGTAGCAACATGTGCTGTATGTGGTGTGGCATTGTCCTGCTGAAAAGCCAGCCGAGAGTACTGCAAAAAAAATGGTAGCAAAACAGGTCTTAGGATGTCGTCGACGTACCACTGTGCAGGAGCTGCACCTCTTATTACGACCAAAGGAGTCCAGCTATCAAAGGAAATGGCACCCCAGACCATAATGCCTTGTTGAGGGCTGGTGTGGCGTACAATAGTGAAAGCAGGATCCCTCCCCCATGCCCTGGGTGTCTCCAAACACGTCTTCGATGATCGTCAGGGCATAGTTGGAAGCGGGATACGTCGCTAAAGACTATAAGTCCCCAGTCAACATCATTCCAACCTTATCTAGCCATGCACTACTGTAATCTGGCTCGGTAGTATTCAGGTGTGAATGGCAGGTGGCGTAACGGTCGGTGCGAGTATAGATTTCGTCGTCTGAACCGTCTGTGAGTGGTCATGGTGGACACTGGTGTTTGGATTGAACGTCTGATGATTGATAGAGATGAAGAAGACCCTGTGACAGTTGATCTAACAATCATTCTGTCTTCACGATCTGTTGTTGCCCTAGGTCAACCGCTACCATCCTGATGCTGAACTCTGCCATTTTCCACTCATACTTGCCAGCATCTTTGAATCGCCGCATCGTTTCGATTAAAATGACAAATGATTCTCCGATTTGCCAACCGGCCTCTTTTATTTCAATGATATGACCTTTATCAAATTCTGACAGTTGCTCGTAATGAGCACGAAACCTGTCTGCAAAAGTTTAAGTACTGTTTCTTTGAAAGCTCAAATAAATATTCTCATAGCATAAATACCGGAAATATGTAATTACAATAACAGTATAATTGTTATCGCATATAACATGGACGTGAAAATAAATGGCACTATGTAGGTTTTGAGAAACTTTATAAATATAAGTCTATTAAAAGATAGCAGATAACGAAAATTAATATACATTTTTTATAAATTTTTTAAACTGGACAAAATGTAAGAATTTACAATAAATTTACAAATTATATGAAATATATTAGAAATTTTACCCTTTTTAGCATACATTTCTTAGCTAGCATACATTTCTTAGCTTTAGTATAATTTGTATATACATCCGAAATGTAGCCGAAACATACCTAAGAAGATTTGTTGAATGAATAAGAAATGTTTTTTTAAAGTGGGAAAATTGGATAAATGTATTTAACTGTTTTATGTCAACTTTTTCAGAATATTTCTCTGAAAGAAATTTTTGTGGACTGTATTAAACTACACTTCGAAATAAAATATTTCAAGGCTCTTACATCTGAAAACATATATCTGTCATTGAAAATCAGTAAGCGTCGATAGCAGAAAACGTCTGAAAAAGTATAATATTTTTTGCTTTGCAAAATAATAGATATTGAAAAAAACCTTGTGAAATATCGTATTTCGGCTATTTAATTATTAGTTATTCAATTATTAATATTTATATAATAGAATATAATGAACTATTAATAATATTCACTGTATTCTTATTCAGTTTTAAGAATATAGTGTATAACAAGTTAAATGTCAATCTAAATAAAATTTCAAACCTTTCAAAATAACGAAAGAAAATATTATATATATATATATATATATATATATATATATATATATAATATGAATGCCTATCTTTTTTTTCGTACTTTATAAATATTTATCATTTAAAATGGTGCACTTTTAAATAAGACATCATAATGCTAGACTTTATTGTGAATTTTATCTGTGTATATTTCTTAACAGAAAAGTATTATGGCTAGTTACTGTTTACAAATATTGCCTGTATCATTTAAATGAACGAAGAAGGTGGAAAATAAATGGAAGATTAAAAATTGAAAGCAAAAAAAAGTGTCAATATCACGGATGTTTCAAAACAATGGAAGGATAAAATCTACAGATATATTACTTAAAATTACCGAAATATCAATACACATGCATATAAAACCTAAGTAGTATTAAAGTCACCATTGCACCAAAAACAATCAGATGTAGATCTATTAAACAAACTCTGCTGCTTCTAAAACTTCTATGTCTAAGAAATTTAAACATTGGCGAATAGAGAAGAACATCCCTTGCTCTGAGAGATTAGAAGTAAGCCTCCCCAGCTACACATTGTAGAAAAGAGCTGTGAAAGCTCTTTTTCTGTGAAAGTTCCGAATACCTGCATTGGGTAAAGCAAGGAAGTTAGTTTTAATTAAGTAAAGCTTATTTGCGTTCACGAAATAAGGAAATATAAACAAGTCCCTTTAGAAACATATTTATTTAAAACAATATAAAAGAAACGGAAAATGGAAGTCGAATTTTTGTAGTTTGTAATAAATGCGTTGAAACAGTCTGTATTTACACATAAGGGATATCAGAAAAAAATATTTATCTTCTTTTAATGCAGTTTCTGACAAATATAAAATTTTATGTTGCAAACAGTTATTATTCACTTCCAATTTTTTTTAACCTTTTCTAAATGTTTTCTTAAAAACGAATAATTTTTGATTTGATGAAATAAGTGGTCGGAACTGAAACATAATAAGCTAGATTCAAGTGAACTAGAAATGGATATTGCACAATCATGTTACTTCCATTTATTAAATATATACATATCACTTAAATTAAATATATAACACTATATATCTAATCGTTATATACTATACAAGTTGCTTGCTTATTTATATTAATACATTTGAATAGCAATATTTTCTGTAGGAATTATATATCCAACGTACTATTTATGATAAGTCATCATATCACTAATTCTCTAACCCGCCCGAAGGCACACGGTTAAAATACTGAATGATCGAACCGTCACTACAGTAATGCTGGCAAAAACTGTGATTGATTGCTAATGTCTTCACAGGTCACGGTACAACCCTTCCCTAAGGAAGTACGTCACGTCATCGGAAATGTCCTCCATGGTGGCGAGAACCAAATAACATGCAAGAGTTTTCTCATCCTCGAAATTCCCCCGAGGGGGATTAACTTATGATAATAATAAATATAAAGGATGATAAAGTATAAAACCTAAATTTTAAAAAATTACTTAGTTTTATTTTTTAGATTTAAATAACGACAGCCGCAAAATACAAATACCTTATGTAATCTTGATTTAACTTGCAAATATAATATAAATAATTTGAATTCCTATAAGTGGAAAGCAACTACATTTTGAATCGAAATTTTATAATAGAAAATAAATTTAATTATAAGCTTAAAAATAAATTTTCAGTGGAGCAGTACGAGAAAAATGTATTCATATAGAAAATTTTTACTTAAGTGTACTTGATTAAATATAAATTCTTTCCAAAAATTTTCTGTCGAATAATAACGCAGTATTAAAATAGGCAGCAAAAAACAATTTTTTTATTTCCAATAAAGTATTATTGTATTTTTAAACGTTAGAAAATTAAAAAAGATGAAATATATTTTCAAATTCAATTGGTGCAGGAAATAAATGAAAAAAGGATTTTAAATGTAAATGATTTTCTTAAGTTTATGGGTTTTATCTGCATCACTTTTGTTTAAATTATTTCAATATTATTCTACATACTTTCAGGTTATTTGTAGGAGCTTTACAAAGTTTTCAATTAATTGCATCAACTAATATTTTTTTTTGTTCTTACAGATAAGTGGTGCACGAAATAACAACCTGAAATGTATTTTCTCGCCTTATTGCGTTTTCCCATTCTTTTGAAAAACATTTCCGTGAATCGAATTAATTTTAGCTCATATTTGCTTTTTTCATCTACATTTGTTGAAATCAAATAATTGAATTTCCTTGATACAATTTATTATTTTCTTTTATAACAGAAACTCCGAAATTATTTTATGCTTCAAAATAAAAATAAATTAGATACTTATAGACACTTTCATGAAGTACATAAAGCAAAATGATAATGCAACGTTTTGAATTTCGTAATTAATTTTCATACAATTATTAAATTTAAAAAATCATTAAATATAGTATAAAAATGAGTTTGAACTATTTATTGTTTGATGAAAATTGGCATTTCTATCAAAAGTTTTATCATATAAGAAAAATTTTGATTGAAAAATGTATTATATTAGGTAACAACTTTTATTACGTTTCACAATGAAAATTTTCAGACTCTTCACAGACTCTGGATTTATTTTTCATTGAAAAGAATTTTACTAAAAACCGATACTTGAAAAACAATATAAAATGCCTGTAAAACGTAATTTGCTGTATTATGTAATTTACTTTTGTCTATACAATCCTTAAAGTGTATGAATATTAAAGTAGCTGCTTTTAGAAACCATTCATTATTTTTACAGCCTATGCAAGACTTTCGAATATATTGTTATATTCTTATATATTTGCTATAATGTAAACTATATAAAATATTTATCATTAATATTCTTGTAAATTATTTACGATATAGAAATGAAATAAGCAAAACCAATATGGATTATAAAAATTAACATATTTGTTTAGAATCATGCATGTATTAAATTATCGGGTATCTAAATGAAATCTGATTTTATTCAGAGGTTATTTTCTAATGCATGAATCTCAATGTTATAAACTAAGCATTGTGTCATTTTAAAAATATATTAATGCACATTATTAATAAAACATTTTGTTGTTGCTCTCTAAAAGTATTTTAATAAAATGATAGGAATATGGAAGTAATTGCAAATACTGCATTGAAATTCCTGTAATAACGTTTTGTTGCTCTCAAATACCATTTTAGTACAATTGAATGTATATTGATATAATTATAAACACTGTACTGAAATTCCCTTAAAACAAAGATTTTTAAGTGGTGAGATAAAGAGGGATAAGCAAGTAAAGTTTTCTTTCAAATGATTTAGAAATCATAACAGTTAATACAACAGACAAAATAGATTTTATTTATTTTTCAGATTATGATATTGTAATTTTAAATTCATGAATGGGAAAGTGCAAATCGTTGGCATTCATCTTAAGTGAATAAATCCTCTATGTGAAATGGGGAAAGTTTTAATCTACTTAAAAACATAGCCAGTTGTCTTTAATTAGCAATTCAAAACATATTTTTTTGTTAGTTTACTTTTTTTATATGTTCGAAAGGTGTTTCCCGAATTATAATGTTATCTCAAGAAAGTAAAGCAAGTTTTTAATTTTTTAATAACTGCATCTAAAAATAAACTTATAATTCCAAAGTTTCCTCACTTAATGTATCTTAAAGTATGAAAGTACATTGATGTCTGTAGAAGATAACATTTTTTAAAAATATTTTATACCCACCCCCCTTTAGCAAAAAATCGTCTCTTTTACCTCCCCTTTATAATTAATCTTTCTGAATTTAAAAATAAGTATATCGTTGTTGATAGAAATGCGAAACACTACATACGCATGGGTGAACTTAATAGGAACATTTCGCTCATTGACATTTTTACATTATTAGGGACAAATAATAATTAAATATGTTTCCTTTAATCTTTACAGAACTCAACGTTTCTCGTATAGTTTTCCACCTCATTTAAGGAAACTTTGGAAAGCATATCACTAGGCACTATATTTAAAGGGGGAAAAAACTAGTTCCACTAATTCGGGACAAACTGTATAGCGTGACAAAAAATAGAAATGATAGAGGTTTTAATATTTCTTTCTTTTTTTCCCCTTAATTAGAGTACTTTATATTGTAATTTTTTCCCAAAATTAATGATATTTTCTATAGAATATTATGAAATCACTATTTTAATTAATTCAAAAAAATGAGTGCATGGTGAAATAACTCATTCACTGTTTTAATAAATTTTAAAACAGATGTTCGAAATAATAAAAGTAATATGAACCGAGCGACATTATTAATAAAAATTTTATTTTTTCTAGACTAATCAAAGTTTCAATTCAGACAGAAAAATAATATATGTAATTTTCAAAAAGTTTAATGAAGTACAAAGATTAATTCCGAGGAAATTTAATTCCGATGTGCATTTTTAGTAAGAACTGCATTCAGTTCATGCACCACGTACATACATAAAGATATAGAATCCCTGCCAGCAAAAATAAAATTTGTCCGAAGTAAAATTGATAGTTTTTAATCAAGAAATCTTAATATGAATGCTTTCAGGATAAATAAAATATATTATTCAGTGGTATTGTATGTGTCAAAATGAGTTTTAAAATCTTAATCCAAATATTTTCTTGCCACTATTCATTTCAAATATACAAATTAATTAAAATTGCTTTTTTAGGAATATTAAATATAAAAATACATATCTTGCTTCCCAGTGCTTTTCTACTATATTCTTGAATTAAACACCGTTTTTCTTTGCTAAAACAATTAAACATGATTTTTTTTCAAGTCAAACATCAGTATCATTTTATTAATTTTGAATTCTTCTGCTATATATTATAACTATCATTTACTTATTCTTCTTGATATTATAGGTACAAAATATTATTAGAGAAACTAAAATAAATGCTTTAAAATGTCAACTATGACTTTTTCCTTTATATGTATTAAGTCTTTTGAAAAAAAAAACATTAGATATTTCATATGGTTATAGTCAGGGAGCAACTCCAGATTAATTTACATTTTTCTTTTCAGTGGTATTTATGTTTAATATCTACGTAATAACATTTGAAACCAATTGTATGCACATATATTTAAAAAAATAATTAATTAAAATTAATTATCTACTTAAATTTATAAAGGTTTCTAAAAAGTAACGATTTGCAGATGCTGAAATCGTTACTTTTAGAATAAAAAGAAATACATTTGTCCTGATCTGTCCTTTTTGAAGAATATTATCACTTTTTAATGGTATAAGTAGCTAATTATTTTTTCAATGTTAGCCGTAATTCTATCAACGTTTTTCAAAGAAGGAATTAAAATATATGAACATGGTTGAAATTTAGTACAAATTTGCATAAAAAAATTTTTGTTAAAAAGATGCATTAATTTAATTTGAAATTAAAAAAACTGAAAAAAAATTGATATATTGTAACACCAACGGTATAATAAAACAATGCTTTATTAAAAAAAGATATGCTTCTTTATGCTAGATCTAAACTTGAATGGTAATTAGATAAGCATGAAAATCATTCTGAAATAACTTGAAAAAACAATGAAGAAACTAGTAGAATGAATTTACTGATTAACTTATTTTTTATTTATTTCCAATGTAAAATTCATTTGATTTTATGGGGGGGAAACGAAATATTCACTGTTCAGAAGTACAGTCCTGAAGTTGCTTTATGTTTACATTATTTATACTTTAATCAAAATTACCATTCATTAAAAAATATTTTTCATGCGAAAAATATACAAAAATTTAAAACGACTTCAGCTATTTTAAAAACTGACTTCTAAATACTGTCGATAGTGTTGACTTATTACTTGTTACTTTGCCGGACGATGAAAAATAAATGGTATTGAAGGGAAAATAATGTAGCGCATTCAAAATTCTCAAGTATTAACTATCTTTAGCAATGTATATAATTCAAAGATATTATTCATAGGTAATTTTCAAATTTTTGCTTGCTTTATTTGAAATTTTAAATGACGAGGGAAAAAATCTTTTTGATTAAAATATCTCACGAAATAATTAGAAAGCTATTTCTAATTTTCAGTATGATTTTAGTCCTTCATTTGCGCTTTTCCAATATCAGAAGAATCAATTTCGAGAAATATATTTCAAGAAGCTGTGGTAAGTAGTTAAATTTGTAATGCATATATTGACATTTTATTAGATTTCATGCTCATATTTACCCATTAGAAACCTCATTTACCTAAAACATATACCTCAGTTTTTGTTATCATTTAAATAATTTTCTGGAAATATTTCTCAGCAGTATTTGTACAGTAGAAATTAAAAGGGAAGAACCTTTAATATTAAACTTAAATTTAACAAAAATAGCCTTTTAGATTCTTTTATCACCTTTATTTAAACTTCATTCTGAAGACATATTGTCTGCAGTCGGCAATCAAATTAACAATAGATAATTTCTTATTTTAATTAATAGAGGTTAATCTTGCAGCGCAATATGCATCCCTCATTAAAATAGGAAAGACATCTTACCATTGAAGAAACCACGAAATTTCTATCAATCAGCTTTGATCATACCGAGTTCAAAGCTAGCTTTTAACATACAATTAATCAATGAACCACTTTAGATAGCAAAGTTAATTTAACGGAAGTTTAAGACGAAATCTGTTGTTTTCCTCTATTCGAAGACTCCTTGAACCCAAGGAATGTAATGTCGATTCTTTCATTAACAAAGTACACAGAAGAGGCGGGCTTGAAAATTGGAACCCCGGAAATAAGTTTGGATGAGAGAGAAGGTATAATTGAAGACTATTGTATTTCAAATTTATGTTTGTAGACGTATTTATTTGATGCCTGAAATGCAAGATTTTATCTCTGCTCAATGCTCATAAATTTAGAGGTTTCATTTCCAAAAGGTTTATTTATCATGTTAGAGAATGGTATTTAAATACTTCGTGTCTGCTAAGTGAAACTTGGAATTGGTATCTATGTCTGATTTTACAGACCCTTTAAAATCTATGACGGTATTTTGCATTATTATTATTGTTTCTTAAGAGCTTTATACTTTAATGCACAATTAAATATGAAAAGAATTCGATAAATTTGAAATTCTTGGAAGCTATATAATAAAATAGCTGATATAAAACATTTTCATTAGTGAGCTTGTATATCTTTTTAGTATCAATTTGTATTCAATATATTTTATAAGAATATTTTTATATCGCTTTTAATATTAACAAAGGTTTTGCAGACATAAAAATGCAATTATTAACTGATAAGGGGTTTTATGATTTTCAACTCTTAAAACTGACAATGCAGAGAAGTATTAATAAAAATAAATAAATTGTTTTATTTTTTAATTCAAGTTTCTTCATTAATAGCTTTCAGGTTTAAGTAGAGTAGTTAATAAGTACTTAGAAAAGATACTTTAGTAACCAGCATAGTATTTAAAAAAATTAATAATTTGTTCACAAGAAAATAAAAACTGAAATGATGCAGATGCCTACTACTCTACAAAATATAAAGCAATACTTAAATTTTTTATTTGCATTTTATATACATCATGAGTAGCAAAATATATTAAATTCATCTAAGTAAGTATGTTAAGACTTAAATAATCCTGACTGCAATATCTTTATTGTTTTTGGAATTTGTTTTTTATTTTTATTGCAATTATCAAGATTAAGATTAATTTTGTGCCATTTAACCTGAAGGGATTTCAATGTTTAATTGTACAATATTTCTGATTTGCTAGCTCGTATACTGTTATTTCATAAAAAACAAATTATTTTTAAATTTATTTCTACTCAGTTTACATCAAATTTAAAAGTTTCTTCAGTTGAATTCTTGAACTCTAAGTCATTACGAAAACCTTCATGCCATAAACGGGAAGTAGTAAGTGTACTTGTGAATTTGATTAGATAGGTGTTTTGATCTATTATTATTGTTTAATTGCTTTTATTGCACTTTCGTAACATTAGAAGGAATTTTTTGAATATAGAATGTGTATGTGTACACTAAAATCTACGCGTTACAGGGTAGAGAGACTATGCATTAACGTTTCATATTTTATTGTTCAACTTTTCTTGATTTGTTAGATTGTAAACAAATTGTTGAAGTAAAACAAATGCAGGTAAAACATGCAAATTATTGCAAAATTACAAATGCAGGTAAAACAAATTATTTATAAATTTTACTTCTGTTCTTTTTACATCAAATTTGAGAAATGGCTCCGCGTTATTAATCAGGTTATGTCTTCCTCAAAACTAATATCAACTTAAACATTTCTAATCATTTTCTGTAATAAATTAATGCACATTCATTTGACATAGTTAAAATTAATACTTCAAAGTATTTAAATTGAAAAAGGTTTGTATAATTAATCTTGCCTATGCCTATTGTTTGCACTAGTAGGATATTACTGTTAATACTAGCAAGATTTAATGTTAATATACAGCATTTAAATAGCGACACTTAATCACCATTAAAGAGAAAATTTGACACTCATCATTATTCACTACATAACATTTCTCATTATCATTACAATCGTTCCATCGTTAATTGAGAATTTGTGTTCATCTTCTCAGTCCCAAAATGATATGGTTGATTTTGCCATTACGGCACTTTTAAGAATATAAATCTTTAATTACAAACATTATAAATTAGTAATTCGCTTGAAAGAATGAAATATGTTGTAAATTGAAGGTTTAACACTTCGAAAATTACATTCATATTTCAATTATAATCAAGTTTATTTAATATTACTTATATTTAGATAAAACATGAAAAATTGTCAATGTAATGTATTGCACTTGTTGAAATGTTTCTTTAAAATTAATATAAATAAATTTTCTCTATAAGATACTCATTTCTGAGAATAATACAGGTAATTGCAAAGCCTTAGTTGAAATTTTTAGAATGCTTAATTCAATAAATACCTTTAAGCAAAATAATTTGCAATTATTTCAAGGAATAGGTTTTTTCACATATAGTAATTTTTTACAAATTAAATTTTTATTTAAGCTCCCAACTTTGCATCTAGTTACGATATAAAAAGGAACAAATGGGTTTAATTTCCGCTGAATAATAATTTATTTCATAATATTTTGTAAATTTAATTTTTTCGGTTGCTTTTATTCGCGTTTTGGGTATATCCAACTTAATTTTCTGCAATTTTTATTTCCGTATAAATAATATGTCTGAAAATATAATAAAATAATGAAAATAAAGGCATTCAAGATTTTTCTAATAAATATACAATTTTTTTCAATATCCCTTCAAAACTTTCATTTATATCGAAATAATGAAATATGTTTCATATACTTTGACTTATATCGCATAAGAATAATGCAGTCAAGAAATATGACATGCATATCATTTTATTTTATTTTAGGAAATAGACTAAATTAAGACTCAATTTAAGTCAGCAGTTCAGAGAGAAATTGCTGAAATTGTAATGTATTTTTCCTTCCTGAATTAAATATATCACCTTTCTAATTTCAAGTCATTTATTTTCATAATTTCTTGATTACTTTATGATTTATGAATATCTACGTAATATTTTTATGTATCTATAACCTGAACTGTATCTGATATATATGAAAGAATGTAGAAAATGCATAATGAAGGGAAAAAATATGCATTTGTTTGAATGAGTAAAATTTATTTTAAAGCTACTTTTCTTTATATCCTGGGTTCTCGCCCCTTCAGCAGTAGTCAGTAATTTCAATGCTTTTTATTCACAATTTTCCTTCCCTAGTTCTGTAATATAGAAAATATAGGGTATGTAAGGTGTCTATGATTTATCCTGGCGCTCAGTTTTCTTTTTAACGAAAGAGAAAGCATTTTAAGACATGAGGTAACGTCTGGTATTTGGGTTTTAATCTTAAAAATATTTGAGTCATCGAGAAATATTTTTTTAAAAAAATTCTTCAAATACACCTTTTAATGTTGTACAAACACTTTTTTTAAAGTTGTCTAAACAAAACAAGTCAGATAATGTTAGTTTATTGTATTGCTATATATTAATGTGTTGTTCAATAGAAATCCGAATACATCTTAATAAATGTAAAGTATATTTTCTGAATTTTTAAATTGAGACTTCTTATTATAGGAAAATAGGATCGTTGTTTGACATCAGATGGATCAAAATTAAATATCTTAAAAAAATTAAAGAAATTAGGCTTAATGGAGAGTATTTCTTAAGTGTTATCATTATGGCAGTAGAAAATTCGGATACAGCCATTCTATGGGTTAAAACAGTCATATTTCTGCTTATTGATATCTAATACTCCATTCAAAAATATGAAAAAAACTGTGATGGTTTACAGAAATTAAAAAATATCTTAATATTAATTTTATTATGACACGATAAGATATTTATAAAGATAAGAAAAAAGTTTCAAGTTTGCAGATTTTATTTCATTTTATCTATCACCTGACAATATTCCTTTATGAAATTTTATTTTATATTATTTTATTTCTTTTGTATAAAAAAATAAGAGAAGTGTAAGCAAGGAAATCTAATCTAACTAATTACATCCACACTAAAGAATACAATCACTTATGTACATGTAACATCATTTATTTAAAGAGGAGTTGGCAGGAGTACTTAAAAAATTTATTCATTATCAAATGAAAGAAAGAGTCCAATTTTTATCTATTAAAAATTTTGTAAAAAAAATACATGATAAGCACATTGAATTGATTTGGACAGTTCGAGAAACTTGTTCGTTAGTAAACAAAGGAATATTTAGCAACAAATCATGTAATTGTTGTTATTAATAGCACTTGCCATGGACAAGCCCCGCTGATGCATGAGCGGATTGATGCCGAAATAAGCGTCTCATCTTGTTTGAAGTAGCGCCAACTAGGGCCAAGATTACGACTTCAGCTACATACTCATCACAGTCGCTTGAATAGCCCTTTTTTTACAAGGGGGCACATTCACACGCCTCACAGAGAGAACACAGAAGAAAAATCATGCCTTAACCGGGATTCGAACCCGGGACGCCCAGATCACGAGGAAGATGCGCTAACCTTGTGTGAGGACGCCAGCGCAACAAATAATACACAAGAATAAAGGAAATACGTCATTAGTATTCTAACTTTGCATGTTCTATTTACTAGAAACATAATATACAACTAAGTTATCGGCCATTGTGAAAATTTTGCTGTAAATTATATAAATTACAATAAGATGCATTTCATAAAATTAAGCAGCTAATGATGTCCTGATTTTCTTATTTCTGTTCAATAACTGAAATTAATAAAAACAGAATCAATCGGGAAAAATATGAAACTAAATTGTTATATTACATTTAAAATCACCTATTTGGATATATTTCAACAAAAAATTGCTATGCCTTGACTTGTTAATTAATAACATTTTCTCATCCTAGTTAATTTTGAATAAAAACAAAATCCATGTTCTTAATCTTATATTCACCTCGTTTACTTAACTCCTGACAGGACAAAATATTAAATTTGATACTTACAGATGGAAAAGAAAATTATCTTTTGCTTCGAAATACGATGAAAGAATGTATGCATAGTAATGAATATAAAATGCAAAAAATAAGATATATATATACATTGAACGCATGTATATTTTAGAAATGGTAAAAATTCCCTTCCATAAGAATGATAATCTTGTTAATGAATAATAAAAAGAGAGCTTCTCTTCTAGACGACAAAATATTATCATTTAATCAAATAAAAGTCATAAGAATCTACATGTCGTGCAAGTCTTTTTCATTCATCCTCAAATGCAATTCGTTTTGCTTTGCAGTCAATATGTAATTAAATAACTACGAGAAAATTTATAAAGTATCCAAAAAGTAAAAGTGTAGAAGATCGAGTGCGCACATCAAACAAGTCTTAATAAAAAGCCATCGACTCTCCATCGAAAATAACAAAAATTAATGCTTTTTTGCTGTGACACGAGTAATTTGCAATTCCAAATAACTGTCGAAGATTTTTAATATTGTGCTTTTTTATTTGTTTCAAATTTTCTATGAATAAATTTGTGTCGCTGAAATCTTTTAAAATTCATGCGTTTCATTGATACATTTGAATAAAATTACTAAATTCAAATATGTTCATAGATATCTGTATTCATATAAGGTGTCTCTTTAAAAAATCTTGATTCATACGTAATTATCGGATATTTATGCGTTACGCGATTTATTATTTTTCGGTAATGCGATCTTATAATTAAACAGGGTAATTATTTTATTAAACGAAGAAAAATGCTCTCAGTTTTTATTTAGATAATTTTCTACAGAAAATAAAAAGTAATCTTTATGCAATAGCAGCACGTTTGGGTCATTTCAAAGGAATTAAATTTGTATCGATTTCATTGTGAATATTTTTTTTTCATTTACAATCGTCATTCTCTCATTTAGTCTATCAAAAAACTTTTTCGAACGAATTTGAAATAAGGAAATGATCTTTGCAATGCAGATTACTTTATCTTCTTTTCCCGTCTCGGTTTCTTTACTGAATAATATTATTCTAAGTTACAGTATGTTTAAGCATCTCCGAATATTTACTAGCTGATGTAAGTGTTTTTCAAATAATTTTATCTATGGTAGTAGATTAAAACAGAAAATTTATAAAATTCAATAAATAAAAGGCTGTTAAACAATAAATTATTCTACAGACAAATAATGTTGAATATTATTTAAAATTAAAATAGAATTATGATATATTTATTTATGGCTCGATTTGAACTAAGAAGCACAGAAGAGGAATATTCCAAAATATATGTAGAATTTCTTACATATAAACGAATTTTGATGAATTCACAAAAATATGTGTTTCTTACATTTTTCTTCGAAATTGTCACTATATATAATCTTTAAATCATTGAAAAACTTAAGGCAGAATATGAACAAAAACAAAGGGTTATGAGGCAAGGTGTTTAATAAGCTTATCATTCAAAGAATAACCACAATGCTCAACTAAATTATTATTTTATTATGGTTGCTTTATGTATCATTTTTAATTATTTTAAACAAGTTTTTTTAATAAACAATTTCAGTGCTTCTGATGTCAGAAATGAGTTTAATTAAAAATATTCTGTATGTATAGAATATAGATATGGCAGTAAAATTATAGACAATAATACACACCAAAATAGCTCGAAAAAGACTAATTAAAAAAAATCAAGTGCTTATTTCTTACAAGTAGTAACGGTAAACATTTATGTTGAGAAAAGATAGATATTACTACTTCTGCTTCTAAAATAATTCTTCTAGGTTATATTGAAAATTAATGAAATAATTGATTATTTATTTTTGAAGCATTTGTTCGATTTTAGATAATTCAATTTACTATTATGGTAATTCAATACACTTGCTCCAAAACAGAGATAAAAGAACCTTAAAAACATCGTTTTCAAAGAAAGTCTAACAAAAAAAGAAAAATTAACCGCCTACTATTTGTATTGCGTGATAAATAGAATGTTTTCTTTATCCAATCAAATGAACGTATGAGTCATTCATCTATTTAAATGGACTTGTATCTCATATCTACATATTTCTTACTTCCGGGTAGTAATTTTAACAGTTCTGTAGCTTTTCCCAAGTTTGGGCTGCATTGAATATCCTTCACCAAGTATGTGGTGCATAAAAGAGAATTGTTCAATTTTAAAGTAATGGTTATGGTAATCTACTCACTTACAGGGGAGACAGGGTAAGAATTTTTAGGAGAAAATTTATTTTCCTTTTCATTCCAAAGCTGGATAAATTTCATAAAATTCTTGACACTTTCTTGAAGGATATCGTTCACGCTTTCCCTCTTATGACTAGCCATTCAAAAACTGTTCACTATCCATTTATCGCCACTCTTCAAAATTATCTTTCAATATCTAAATGGACGTGAAAAGCTGATGCAAGCTTTCTCAGAAATTATGTTTCGGGAAATGCACGATTTTTTCCCAAATTTTACTTTGGTTCGAAAGAGTTCGTTTGCATACTTTTTTAGGATTATTCTACGAATATGAAAGCTTTAAAATAATCCAAAATATCAAATTGAAAAAAAATTCTGAATAACAAATAAGCACTGAATGTTGAATCCTTTGAAAAATGAATGCATTTAATACTTTATATTTAATCTCCCATGGAAAGTGAAGATTTTAATTCTAAAATTATTTCACCCTAATGGATTGCTAATCATAAATGAAGCTAAGTGAAATTTATTATTTTTTCAATATAAACACCTTGTGTAGTAATAAATAAATTTTACATAACTATCTTTGTTTATCCTTCACTAATAAATGCATATTAATTGAATATATTTGTCTAAAGATTAATTAATGGTAAAATCATTTTTTTCAAAATCTGCTCTTAAGAAATTAAGCAGATATCAGTCAGGATAAGTTTGATATAAGTATACTGGACCAATTCCTTTCTTTATGTAGAAATACCAAGTACATTTTTAAATTTTATTCGTGTCAGTGAAACTAGTAGTAATCAGAAAATGCGGTCCGAGGGGAAGGATAATATAAGCAAGTGAAATCTCCAAAAATATGCTTAAATAATATTTCATGTCTCTTCCAAAACATTTAAAAGTGTTTAAAAATACAATAGGAGAATTATTATTAATTTCGACGTGTTCTCTTGTCTTGCAAAGTTTTTCTGTATTCTAGTATTAGTTCTGTTTATTTTCAAACGTTGATTTATTTAAATAAAAAAATACGTTTCTCCCAATGAGCAACATTTAGTTTTTTCTCATCTAATCAAAATCCAATACTTAAAACATTTTCTATCAATTTTACTTTCACACACAATGATAAAAAATACATGAAAATCATTCTTTAGGTGACTCTTTTTTCCCCTGATTTCAATGATTATTCAAGAATTTTCATCTATCTTCGGTATGAATTATGAATACATGAATAACATTATAAGTTTCACTTAGCATAATAAATATTTAATATATCATTCAGATGCCAAGCAAAATATTCTCTAGAACCAATGAAAGCATTCATAATTTTATATTACCAATATAAAATAAAATTTTATGTTTTTTACCCGATATAAAAATAATAAAATAATTCTGCCTATTTTTAGTTACATAAGGTGTTTTAAATAATTTTATTTGGTCTACGAAACATTATATGCTACACAACCTTAAATTAATAACGTAGATATTTTAGAGGTACTGTAGCTCACAAACATGTTTTGAAATATACTGAATATGCTTCATTTATAGTTAGAAACATCTCCAGTAATTATTATTGAGAAGTATACATGTTATGTTACTGTTCCTGGTAAAATAATCTTGATATGGCTCATATGGTGAGTGTGATTTGATGGAAAGGAAAAGTTACTACTTTGTAACAATGGCTTATTGAATTTTTCTTGAGTCTTCTGGTCAAATATTTTAGGTGTTCAAGTGGCTTGGAGTTTCAGTTTCAAGATTAGACGACAAGCTAGGAACAAAATGAAATATTAATAAATTGGTATTATCAACTGAAATCCTTCAGACATAGTGCGTACGTGTATTATGGGCACAAAAAAGATTAGCTTTTCCAGATCACTTTGTTGCTGCTAATCCTCTTAAGATCTTTCCTAAGATCACACCTAAGATCTTTCCAGTTCAGGTACCTCAGAAATCTCAGACGATTGAGTTCCTCTTCTTATTTCCCTCAAAAACAGTAATGATTGCCAGTGTTCTTAAGGGTTGTTATACAAGAGAGAATCCAGCTAAGCTGACAGCTAGTAAACAGCTGAATGCTCGGATATCTTTTGAAAGTTTAAGCAAAGATCTCTAACGAAAGGAAATGCTCTACGAAAATTCAATCAGTCGCGTTTAAAACCAAGAGGAGGAAATTACACATTCATATACAAGCATACTGAATGTACCCCTTAGATTCATTGAACAAAATTTTCAGTTTTTCATTATTCATAAAATTAATCCAAGAGAACTTTAATTAATAGAGTACGAATGTGAGGGCAATATATGACAAAAATATAATTTCGAAACAAGCTAGACTAAAAAATGTACAAAACTAAAAAAAATAAATGCTAGACTAAAAAATGTACAAAACTTAAAAAAAAAGGAAATTTTTATTTATAATTAGAAAAAATTAAGTATTTTAAGTAATTTACAAAATTATTAGAAAAAATTAATTAAATAAAAGTTATTTTCCAAATCAAAGAAATGTTTATACTTTTCTGATAGACTCCATAATTAAATTTCTTTTTGTAAGCACCTAATTAAATCAACAATAAAAATGTTTCATTTTTATCGCAGTTATGATTTCTTTTTAACGAAGATATTTTCCGTCAGAAGTGCATTGAATTTATAGTTAGAACATTTCACTACCTTTTCAATCAGAGTGTCCTTCATCAAAAAGGTCTTAGATTCAATGGACGTTTTGATGTTGTTTTTTTTTGGCAAATTTATATTTCCGGTTAGCTTCCTACTTTGTGTATTTGGTCGCTAATCTGAGAAATCGATAACGAGTATTCGCTTTAAAAGGGTCGATGCAGCATCATTATACACATATGAAGCTCATAAAATAAATGATTAAAAATTAAAAATATCTCTTTCAAATTGCTCGTAAAATAATGAATATACATTGAAAAATATTACAAAAAGTCTAGTAAGGTCTCCATAAATGTAAAATGGAGACTTAGGCTGAGAAACATTTCCAATTTTTGACTTTTTTTTCCTGATTTCTCAGCTTTTTATAAAATTTATATTAAAATAGTGAAACCAGAAATTCAAAGTACCCCTCAATAGTTTCATCAATATTAAAAATGTTTGTTTAATATTATGTGTGTCTACAGAACATACCACTGGACCTAGATTTTAGAGAGTTGGTGCTAACAAACTTTAGGAATTAAAAAGCAGAAATTCATAACTAATTTTTGAAAATGTTAATATAGAATGTTATTCAATATAAAAAAATTGAAATTTTGACTTTTTTCTTTTATAACTTTGGAGAACACAAAGAAACTGATTTTTACATAATCTGACATTTGAAAAATTCAGCATTCATTAGTAAAAATCAGTATGGGTATCAGTCCCCTACAGTTTTTTGTTTAATTTTTTAATGCATTTTTGATGCCTTTTATAACAGTAACTTAATTATTTTAAGCAATTAATCGGCGTTTTTTATAAGCGTAAGTCTTTTATCTCCAGTTTTTCAACCAACCATTGTTGAAAGCTTAGTTACGAAAATTTGAATTATTTCTGGATATTGATATCGTTGCTTTAAAGCAGTATATTATTAAATTTTAAAATAAAAAAATTTTTTGGTTTAACTTATAAAAGAAGTTATTATTTTTTTTAAATAGTTTTCATTTTTAAAAGTACCTAAGCTATTTTATGTTATGCTATTAGATGTATAAAAATGTATTATTTCTCTTAACACTTGACACTTTATTTTTTTTCGCGGATCACTAAATTTTTTAATAGAGCAGAAAATTAAAATTAACGATTATATTGCACAAATTATGAAACATGCATATTCAGTATTGCATTAAAAAATTTGATAATGAGTAATTCTGGTTATTAACCTTATGTATTTTATGATTTACCGATTCATTAAAAATCAGGTTAGTTGAAATTAAACTATTTCCTATTTTAGACAAAATCTGTAATCTTAAATAAGTTGAAAGATGGAAAACGGTAAGATGTTCATAATACAACAAATAGAACAGGTTTGAGGTTCAAAAATAATAATAGCTAGAAATCAATCAAAATGTGAAATTAAAAGTAACATTTGTTGAAGGGGCAGTTAAGATTAAATTATGCATAAAATATCCTTTGAGATTCTTACCTCCCCACAAATTCTTCAAAATACCATTTGCAAATAGTGTACATAGAATAGAATAATGTTTAAAACATATGATAAATTATTTAAAACTGTAAAACATTCAATAGAAGGATCTGTTTCGATAATTTGGTAGGATATGTTATCTTGTAAGAATATCTTTCTTGCCACATACCAGAAAGTAGTTTTTCCACTTTTTTCCTCCACGTATAGGTGTAAAGGGTTCTTAAAGCATTATTTAAAAAAGCAATCTGCGTTAAAGATGCATTGCTGCCCAATCTGCTACTTTCTTTGATTTTTAAGATTAATGGCATAATGCTTTTATCATATTAAATTAAATATTCTTCAAGATAATACCATCGTGACATATTTTTGCAAAGCAAATACATTATTCATGATACATCTGAAGCAAATCTTTTAGGTTTTAATGTATTAATTCTAGAATTTTTTGCCTAATCATTTTATTTATGCTAAGTAAACGCTTTATTTCATATAATGAATATTTTTTTCTTAATTTTATAATTATCATCATATCAGAATAATAGGTCTTTATGTAATTCAGAAAATTTTCATATTTAATTTAGAACTAATACTTAAAAAACGGAAGTATTATTCTGTCATATATGAAAATAAATAATTCTTAAAATTTAAGTACCCATTAACAAATTCTGTAATGGTTATCCATAGATTTAAATCTAATTTGCTCAAAACATGATTAATTGAATTTTTGCTGTATAAATTCCCATAAAAGCAAAAGCAGAATACAACTTAAAAACTCCGATTTTTTAATGAATACGAAACATGCTACTTATTTCCCAATAAGGAAAGGAGATTCCTCTTCAAAATATCCGAAGCACACTTGAGAAATGACTCTTTTATTCATTGGGTATTTCAGATTCAAGAGCTCAGGCAATAATTTATACAATTCAATCATTAGAAAGCTTCAAAATAATTTCTTTTCTGGTGATTATGGGATTAAATTATTAAGAAGGAACTTTTTCAAATATACCTTTGCAAAACGCGTCTGTCGATTCTATGAGATCGATAGAATTTAATTGGATAAAATTTAATGACAATCTAGACAATCTGACAAAAATTGGGATTAAAAATTTCCAGTCTTATAAAAAAGAGTGCTGATTTAATTTTAAAACTCTGATAATTTTACATGTATTTTACTTAAATTAAGTAAACTATTGTACTTGATAATTTTCACTAGGTTTAGAAAAGGAACAAATAAAAAAAAAGAATAAAATTACTGCTTTTTAAAAGTATTAAGATATTTACTTATTTGGCTTTACAGTTCTTTTCTTTTTGGAAAAATGAATATTTAAATATCTTCAAAATAAATAAATAATCTATTTTTTTTAAACCAACCAACCAACTAATTACTTCAATGGGAATGTCAAGCTTAAAAAAATTACGATAGCCGTGAAAAAGGAGGAAAAGTCTTTTTAAAAAGAGCCCATCTATTTATTTATCTAAATTGAATGCTAAGATAAAAGAAAATTGCATTCGATTCTTTTAATTTGTTTTGCTTCATGGTTTTGTTTCTTGTATTATTGCTTTCCCCAAAAAATTTAGCGAACTTCAAGTATTTCATTGCTTTATAATTCTTTCAAATAAACATTAATTACTGAGAAAGAATTTTTTATTGAATTATGTGTGACGCTTTATTACTAAAGTTAGCATAAAAATAATCATTTCGTAAAATTATTTTGAACTTAACTTGATTATTTAAAAAAAATATTTGGAGGGGGAAACTAAAAATGTCTAAGCAAGAGATATTTACTAGTCTAAGTAATGAATGGATTTTAAAAAAATGCGAAGAACTGAGAACAGGACTTTTTTCCCCTTTTTCTTTCTTTTTTTCATTTGTGGTTTTTTTCCAAAATTTTTATATTCTTACTATTGTCATCGAATAATCATCTAAATGTTCTTTGGATTTCTTCGTAAACTCACTTATATATAATTGCACGCAACTGTCAAAAGCCTATTAATCTCCTCAAGCTCTTTTTCACACAAGTATAAATTTTGTAAGCTTCCTAATACAACAATAACTCATATTAGAAACTAAGGTCTGCATTTTCTGAATAGTTTTGTTTTAATTGTTATTTTAATGTTTTCATGGATTTGAACTCGGACCAGAAAAACTGAACTTGTCTATCTAACCATAATGATTAACGGCCTGACAAAAACTTCTACATTTCAAGCATCTTTTATTTTATTGAAAATACTCAATGTTCCTTTTGACAAATGGGAATCTCTATGATTTCATTTTGAAGCCAATTCGACGAAAGAAATACAATCTTCAAGTTGACGTGACATGAATAATGTGAGAGAGGATCTATAACAATTTTAGTGGAAAATCAGAGGTTCAAATTACAATGCTCATGTCTGCAAGCCCACATGTTGTTTCAAATGAATTGTCTGTCAGGTAAAAAAAATTGAGGTAAACTGAAAAAGATCTCAAGTAAAGAAAGAACTATGAATTTGTATGTCATTTTTATTTTACTTTACTACATGTAAATAATTTTATTCCAAATGTTATAAATTAATTTCAGTAACTGGAATTAATATCTAAGCAATGTTTTATTATTTCATAAGAATAATTTCAAAAGTAACCTCTTCTTTTATATTTATTTAATAAAGAAAGGGAAAACCGATTAATTATATTTTTAATTATATAAAGATTAACTAGTAATCCCGTATCAAAAATGAAATAAAGTGCATAAATATTCAAAATGAATAAACTTAATAATCTCAGTTGATAAAAACATTCTCATGAACCAGTTTATAATGAAAATAAAATGTGAGACTTAAATATTTACACAGTTTTATCAAGCAAATTCATTAATCAAAGTTAACGTTTTCTTTAGTTGAAACCAGTAAGTAAGTAAGAGAACGTGAATTATAATTGATTTATTCTTATGTACATGATAAGTAATTTATTCTTATACAAATTAGAGAGAAAAATGGTGTAAATTTATTTTTCTACATAAAGCAATCCATTTTATATATTTCTAATAATTAGTGACTAACCTCAGAAACTTCTTTAAATAATTCTTTTTTTATCACTAGCTCTTATCCCAGTAGTTACATGAGAACTGCTTCAGAGTTAATGATACTTTTTATGTCTCAAAACAGATTAAATTATCAACACCGACAAAAGAAAGAAAGTTAAAACTATTCTAATAAAATCAACTAGCAATAAATTTTTCTGGAGATTAGAAATACTGAAATGAATTAAACCAGGTCAGCAAACTTAATTAAGCAACAATTCATAATTTGTTTTTTGATGCTGTTTCATTGTATATTAGAAGTCCCTTTTAGATATAAATCTTTTTAATGTCATTATATCACTTTTTTTAACCCATTTCTTTACAAACATTTAAAAATTAATTTGTCTTACATTTCAATTTATATAAAAATGCTTTAAAATCTTTACATCAAATTAAATTATTTAGTCGAGATATATAACTTATCTTGTTGTTTAATATAATAAAAGAGGAA
This sequence comes from Argiope argentata, assembly GCA_026289955.1. NCBI lineage: Eukaryota > Metazoa > Arthropoda > Arachnida > Araneae > Araneidae > Argiope > Argiope argentata. Next base: position 3,684,884 of record JAOUZG010008446.1, read on the forward strand.
GGCATCGTTCAAAAATAGTAATATTAATAGTTAATATAGTAAAACTTTTTCACAGAAATGGATAGGTTATGCTCTATTTTTCCCATATCACCTAAAATTAAATCAAGAACTTGTAACAACAAATGATAAATAGCAGAAAAAGTATTTTCAGAAAATGCAATTTTTGATTATTCTCAAAATAAGTAAGATAAAAATTTTAATAAGAAGTGATATATATAAAAGATAAAAAAAACCTCTAATGAAAATATTTCAATACAGAGATTTTTCACCACGTATTTTTTATATGAAAGAGAGAAATAGGATGGTAAAGAAAAAATACAATTAGTTTTAAGATATGGTTATTAATCAATCTTCATCTACAATTAGTAATACATCTAAGGTTAAAAAACAATCGTCATCTACGTGTAATTATCAATCGTCGTCAATGACTAATAATGCAAAACAACAATGTGTGAGATCAATATTATAACTTCGAGATTTGATGAAAATTAAAGATAAGTTTCTATAAAATAAAAGAGAGGTAATTAACTAAAAATGAGCTCTTGTATTTCATGGAATCTCCACTAGTGGAAGGGAAACTATAGCTTTTTGATTTCCTAATATAAATCAAGGTAGATCCTCAAATTGTCTGGAAATGAGTTAAAAATTTCGCCTATTGTAAATTTTCCTTCAGTTGTATCCCAATAAATTTGGTGCTTTTGTCTTATGCCTCCATTTAAGAATATCTTGGAAGTTAATTTTCCGATGAATTTTAAGACACAATGTGCAAATTTAAACTATTATTTTTTGGCAGAGAGGACATTCATGGATCATATATTTTTTCGCTCATTTTCAGACTCCCAGACATAATTCATATTCAGAGGAATACAATTAAGACATATATCTTCGTATATTGCCGCACTTTAGTCGAATTTTTTTTTACATACTTCAGATTCTATAAATAAAATTTCACAGCGAAAGAAATCTAAGATTAGGGTTAACCTATTAAGCGAATAAATTTATAAAAAAATGCATTGAAAGCGTATGTATAGTTCAGGTCCCTGCATTACATGTTGGTAGAATTAAAATAGTCGGTGTCCTGGCACAGAGGTAGCGCGTCTGCCTCGTGATCTGAGCTTCCCCGATCGAGTCCCGGTTCGGGCAGGATTGTTGTTCTGTGTACTATCTGTGAGGTTTTTGAATGTGCGTCCCTGTAAAAAGGGCTATGCAAGTGAATGAGATGAATGTGCAGCTAAGTCGTACTTTTAGTCCTAGTGAGCGCTAATTCTAAAACAAGAGACGCTCACTAGACTTAAAATCGCTGACGGGTGCCAGCACGTTTATCCATGGCAAGTGCCATTTATAAAACAAAAACAATAGAATTAAGATAATTAATTAGTCTTTAATGAAATGTATAAAAGGAAATTTTCAAAAATATTGCTTTAAAAATCATATAGTGATTAAAACAGATGAAACATTGATTATGATGTAACCGGAACACACAATAAAACAGGCGTTATATATTTCTTTAATAGATTCTTTCTTATTATTAAATAAGGTTTAGAAAGATCGTCATGTTAATTTCCTAATTTTAAAGATGCATTTAAAATTAATATATTAACATAAATTTATTTTTTTAATTATGTCGTTTTATTTCGTTTGCCTGCCTTATTATTCTGTATTTACAAGCATTTGTTTGGCCTATAAATTTTTCTAGTAGTTTATCATGTAGGCCGTAGAATAGAAAGTTTTACTATAAAAAAGGTCAGTAGGGAATTGCTTGTGGAAAATGCAAATAAAAGTCATTTGTTTCTGACAGTTCCATGTCTATTAATCATTTCTATAGTTTAATTATTTTTTATTATTTATATTCACACCTAAATTCTTTCTTAACCTTATGTCCCAATTCCTCTATCTCCTCATAAAAACATTTATTTGATATTGGACATTTTAAAAAAAAGCTATATTATGATTTCAGAACTAAAAGAATAATTCGATAAACAGCAGCAGTAAATTTCCCCAGTTTCAAACATTGTTCAGTTCTAACAGGTTTAATCATGGAATATTTGAGCATTTTTAGTTAAAAAGAAAAAAGAACAATTGAGTAGAATCTCTTCATATTAGGAAAATATATCTGTGGTAATCTACCTCATTCACATACTTCTTAGGAAGGAAGAGAGGAAAGGAAACAATGACGACCAAGATAGTACGTCGGAAATAATTGAATTCTTTCCTTCGCCATCACATGCGGCTGACAGGTGATTACGTTTATGAAAAACCCCACTCTATTCTCAGCTGACTATTAGGATTACTAAGTTATAAAAACAATTTTTAGATTTCTAAATGCAAGAGTATTGGTTTTGAAAAGATAAAATTTAATTTGTTGTAGGGGTTTTTATTATAACCATAATGACTCTTTATAAAATAAGCAGAGACTGAATATTTTTCTTAAATAGTATTTTTAAGATTTCATGTTAGATGTATATATTGTCTTAAAAGATATTTCATATTTGAAAGTTAAAGGAAGAAATATTAAATTATAGAAGGATATAAATATAAACAAAATATAGACGTAATTACATGCGATTGTTCTCTGATTTTTGCTGTCATGCAACATCAATTTACATTAATATTAAGCATTCATTTTTATTCCATATTATATTATTTTCCCTATTTGTATTTAATTAGTTTTAGACATTTGGTTTAAATATAATTTTTTCAAAATTATCTTTACATTAAAATGCCTAATGATGTTATTTCATATCGAATTTCAAAGCGAAATAAAATTTTCATTTATTCCATGAAAGTTCTCAATGTATTTTAATATTAATATTATTTTCTAGCCAAAAACATTTGAAAATTAGGGTTTTTTTTGTTTCATTATATTAAAAAATGAGAGTTGAAAATTTTTAAAAATCTTTTTAATTTTGTTAGAGCTGCAAAATATTAAATTCTCTCATAAAAATCAAACTGGTTCATTATTTTATATTCATCCAAACATATTATTTTAGAGATGAATAATGTATTTATAATAATTGATTTTTTTATTAGTCTTAAAAAAGTATGTATTCAGAACGAATTACCAATGATTGTTTCAATTACTTTCTTTGCACATACTGATTCTGAGATTAAGAAATCACTGAAGCAATATCAAATAGAGCAAATATTTTTCCTCTTTTTGATTCTTTATAGCCTTCTTTTACTTCAAAAGTTCATGAATATGCTATTGCGTATAATGCTACATCAAATTTCTGTTCATACATTCTAGAAAATTTGGTTTTCAAAAATATTGTTCCAAGTTTTAAATAATTAAAAATTATTCCCATTTATTTCAAGACTATTTAAGTGTCGGCAGGCGAAATATGAAAAAGAAAGAGTAAGTTAAAAGAAGCACTGTAGAAGTTATTTTTTAAAAAAAATTTGACATGATAAAATTACACAAGCTAATGATGATAATCTCGTGTCCGCTTTACAACGGAAAGGGGGTGGGGGAGAGGTGCTGTAGATTCTGAGGGTATGGACCCCTAAGCACCCGAGGGCAGAAATCAGACTTCTAGGGCATATGAAGATGACACAAACTAATTACATTTGCCTTCACAGCCCCTTTTTACAGGGGGAGGGGCACATTCTCACACCTCACAGATAGAACATAGAAGAACAACCAAGTTCTGACCGGGACTCGAACCCTGAACTGCCAGATCACGAGGAAGACACGCTTCCTCTGAGCCAGGACTCCGGCACACAACCGAATAAAATAGTACAATAAAATATTACTAAATGCTAGAATATATATGTTTTTAACTTATGAAAATTAATGCATTATGTGTTTCAATTCAAATATCGATTTTTTTCTGTATCTAAATACAGTCTCTTACTGCTTTTCTTTCAACAGTTGGTTACATTAATTAAATTTGAGCTTATGATTCTGATTTACGCCCAAATTATTCAACAATTTAATCTTCAAACGCTGTATCAACATCAAAAGTTCAACAATGTAATAACAATAAGTTCAAATAATTTTTTTGATCAAAAATCTCTTAGAGGAAAGCTCAAGCAAACCCTTTAAAAATTTCATTAACTTTTCGTACCTTACCTATTTCATCATTTAATATTTTTTCACTGTGAAATCAAGCGCCTTAGCTATTATTTTGAACTAACTCCTTTATCAAATTTCTAATATTTCAAAATAAATAATTATAATTAAAACTTCAGACCTTTGAATTATGAGATACGTAAGGATCTGACAAGTCAAGTATAAATTCTCCCCCACTCCTCCCCCCATGAAAAAAAAGAAATAAGAAATTCAAAGAAAGAGAGAACAGATTGAATAGAGAAGAAATCAGTTTAAAATTTAATATTTTCAGCATATCAATCACTACATAATAGAAAATATCATAGCTTTAATTTCGAGAGACAAATGCACTTGTTGCACATTTTAGGCTGCCATTGATGTGCTCTCTCGTCCTGAATGCAATGAATCCACTGACACTATTCTCAGATGAATCAGGGAAGCTAACTTCACCTAATCGCGCTTACAACCAATGCTTGACCTTTAGCCACGTGAAGCGTGAATTGAAATCTCAATGGACATGCAGAACACTAAATACATTAGAGTTTTAATTGCATTAGATTATATTTAATTTATAGACATTTAAAATGGCTATATTTCTAAAGCGTTCAATAAATTACAATTGTAATAAATACATATAAATTATATTTTGCTACTGTGAATATTTTTATGACAGATATTATAATTAATTTGAGTGATTAAAAATTGTTAAAGAAATTATACTAATCAAAAGACAGTTTACGTTCGAAATAATACTATAATAAAAATTTTATTTCAGCTGGTTATCATATATGTATTCAAATAATTATATACACCCTTCCATAAATAAACATTTATAAATGCGGATATTAATGTTTAACTATTTCATATAATTCTTCACAAAAGCGATGAACAATTCATACTATCATGTTCTCAGCGTTAGTTCAACTGTAAGTAAACATTTATTAAAATATCATTTGACTCTTCAGTAAAGAATCTATTTTGAAATAATCAGTTCAAGACAAAAGTGTGTCTTGATACAGAAAATTATTCTGAAATGCTTATCCACTTCTATAACAGTTCATGTTCATGAGATTTGATTAAAGAGACGAGCATTTAATGCTTGGTTTTGAAATGCTACCGAGTTACACAATACAATATTTCCTTTTGATAAATCCACATATTACGCCTGTGGCTTTTCCCTAGACGACTCGAAAGATAGTTACATTTATACATTATATTCCTTTCATTCAGCCGCCAAATAATATCATTCCAATGACATTATATTTAATGAAATTAATATATTTCTATTCTCAAAAGGAATAATCTGATGAATGTCTCAAAGGAAATCCTGTGATTACAATCGCAATAGTAACATTCGAGATCTTTCAGCATATACCGTTGAATATCATTTTCAAACAATGATGTGAGACTATAAAATTATTACTAACGGGATTTACATGGTTACATGATTGACAACAATAAAAAGGTATATTTCATTTCCTTTTAAATAAAATTTCATGAAATGTATACATTTTAAAATAAAACTAAAATAGTGGATGAAAGCTGTATATTCAAAAATTAATATTATTGTTAAACAAAATATATACAAACTTTTTAAATTATTTTAAATGGAAAATCACTTTTATATCCATTGTTTCTTTTATTTCCGAATAACCATGGCATATAGTATTATTATTTCTATTTTTTACAACTTTTAACTATTTCTTTTTGTTTCAAATGTCATTATTAATTGTTAAAGTGTTTTTTGCCTTCTTTATTGCATAAAATAACTTTCTTTACTATCTTAATTGCTGCAATTTAGATGCAGCTAAAATCAGTTTCAGTTTAGGCATCCTTTTTTATAACTTTGAGTGGATTAAATTATTAACTGTATAAGTAATCAAAGTTTTTATTCATATTTCGAACTAATTATCTGGTCGGCAATGTTTTCAAAATATTGAAAACTTATATTTTATGAAAAGATAGTTTTTCCAAATTATTTTTAGTTGTTTTTAAGTAACATGCTCTGCACCTAATCTTGATATAAATTAATGTCTCGTACATACATAAAATGGGACTTCAGAACAAGGCGTTTCAATTACATTTTCATGCTTGCTGTAATAAATTCGCTTTAAAGGAAAAATGAGTAGATACTAATGGAATTAGGAAAAGGGGCAATACTCTTATTTTCTACTTTTCTTGCCATTGTCCTGATATAACTGTAGATAAACTTCATATTGGGAAGTTAATTGAATAAATCATTAAGAATCAACTTGGTTATTTCAATACAAAAATAAATTTAATAACCTTTATAAGAATATTATACCTTGTTTATTTTTTACCATTGGTTTTAAGATAATTAAACGGTTTTCTGTGAATAATAGATATTGCTGCATTTCTGTTAAAAATTGCTGCGAATGAAAATTAGCTTCAACAACTCGTCAATGCTATGCCACTCTTCTTGTCTTATTACAAATCATCGTCTGTATGTTTATCCTTAAATTTCCTCAGTGTAGTCTTGTATCGAGACATTAATCTTAACACTAAACTACAATAGGTTTTTATTTAAAACATTCTTTAGACAAATCAGTTAGGACTGAATATTGTTAGCAGTTTTGCTTACAATTACTTGTACTTCCACTCATTCATGGAATTTATTTATGAAATACCAATGACGAATAAAGATGTTTCTTCTTTTACAGCATTTCGAAGGTTCTCACAATAAAATTCTCTTATCTTTTTCATAAAAACGTTCGAAATATTTTTCTTTTATAATGGTTTTGTTCAAACTTTCTTACAACTCTAACTTGCAACAATTTTATATGGAATTATTTGAATCGGAGAAAGAATTATTCAGCTTTCAATATTGGAAGGAATAAACAGACAATCGAAATATGAATTTAAGAATTATATTTTAAAAACAATTTTCACAAGCATGAATTCTATCATACCAGCATAAAACAAGCATTTTTATTCGCCAAATCCGGAACATTTTTATTTGACACTTTAAAAGGAAGAATTAAGTTACTGTTTCCTTAACCAAGCTATTTTTTATACAAAACACAAGCAATAACTTTTAAAGAAAAAATTTCAAAACATATGACACGAAGCACTGGTAAGTCATAAGGGTATTGTGTCATTTTTTAAAAAATTTTTCAAAAAGTTAGTTGAACGTTTGGAATCTCAGAAACTTATGAAAAGATTCAGAATACATTTTTTCTTCCATTAATGGGATCGAATTATGACGTAATATTAGCATTTACATATCTCTCTTTATGAAATGCATCAAGCAGTGGAATAGAAAAGAATTCGAATTGAATAAAAAAGACTGGAAATCTGAAAGAAGTTGAATTTTAAGTAGATAATTGAGCTTCAAAAATGTCCATTCTTATAAAGAGAGTTGCTGCTCAATTTTTTAAAGTAGTCGTTGTGTATTAGAAAAGATTTTAAATCTTTCACTTAAATTACCCAAGCAATTTGATTTGCAGATTACCAACAGATTTAGAAAAGAAAGAAGTTCAATAAAACAGAAAAGATAAAATTAATGTGTTTCAATACTCAAATTGCAGCTTTTTGAAAATATTTCTGATGTTTGCTAATTTTATATTTAAATTTTTATTTCTCTTGAAGAAGACTCATTTAAACAAGTTCAGAATTTTATATATCTTCAGAAAAAGAACATATCTTCATCTAAAACAACTGAAGTAATAAATGTATAAGATTTTAAATCCGCTAATTACTTTATTCCAATCAGGAAGTCAAAGAAAGCTAAGTCAACAATTTAAATGGAATAAAAATCCTTTATAGATATTATATTTCCTTTAGCTTCCCTAAATATTATTTTAAAGATTTTCAATTGAGTTTTATTTCATTCATTGGATTCATGTTTTTATATTTTTTAAATATATTATGAAGAGATGAAACTAATGACCTTATTATTTAGTTTTAGAAACTAGTGTGTTTGCTGTAAATATGAATTGTGTTAAGTTTTAATTAAATTTCTTATGCATATTTAATATCAAAAATAAATTAATTTTCACCTTTATTTTGTTACAAACCACCTTCGGTGAATTAGTAGTTTGCAGGTATTAATAATCTCTAAAATTCTCAATTACATATTGTATGCCTGTTAATAGTATCTTGAAAAAAATATATTTAAATTTCAAATTTTAGTCGTAATACAGCTTATTCATTCATAGAAGCCTTAAGCCGTTTTACTCATTCTATTACTTATTTCTTTAGCATCCATATAATTTGAACTTTAATTTAAAAGGGCAATTACTAAACCAATTAAAACAAAAACAATTTTACTGGACCAAGCATGGTTTATTTTTAACGTGAGTTGGGAAAATAAAATATTCTGCTATCAAATCCGACCGTATTAAGAAGTTTTGAATATTACAATTTTAATGACTTGTCAATAAATAAATAAATAAATTTTAGTTTTAATTAATTAAATTTTAGTCTTATACATGAGATAATTCATAATTGCGAACAAGAATGATTTCAAGATTTCATGAGGCTAAATGTCTTTATAGAACAAATCTGAAAATTCCAAATAAGAAATAATTAAAAATCATTTTTTTCTCCATAATCTCAATATAATCAACCGTAGTGAAACGTCTGGAGTGGATTGACGTATCTTCATTGAGGTGGTCGGTGAAGTGTTCTATGTACTCAAGTTTTTTTTAAGGTAGTAATATTAAATTTCTCATAATTCCTTCAATATTAGCACCTCTCGGTATTTCCTCAATTTTTGATTTAATTTTTCTGACGCTCACTGTTTACATGATTATCAAGGATGAGAAATCACTTTATGTTTAACTTGATAATTGTCTTGTAATGGTAATTTCATCCATTGGAATTTTACTTCTATTAGTGACAAATATTTTGCATTTCATTTAATTACTTAAAAGAAAATTTGTTGTAAATCAGAGAAAGTTCAAAGAGTGGGAAAGAAGCACCTTTAATCAAATATTAATGTATAAACAAATCTTTTTAGGAAAGAAAATAAGAAATTTTTGTTTTAATTTGTGGCATTATTTCACGAAACATTATTTTTTAACTATAGAATAATTAGTGTAAGTTATTTTAATTACAAGATGATTCAGATAAACGGTTTTATGAAGATTATGTTGAAAAAAGGAGAATGTGAAAGTCCAATTGCCACTTCAAATGAGATAAAAAAAAAGGCATAGTACACGAATGTAAGTAACGTGACATGAATTAATGTGTTAGATGAGTTAAATTTTAAAAAAATCTATTCAGAAAATTAATTTGTTCATTTTAATTCATTCAACATTCAGAAATAAGTCAGTTTATCTTTACTATATAAACGAATGTTTTTCACTTGTACCTGTTCATTAATAGTCACTTTTTATTCTTTGTTCTTTGTAACCATTCATTATCTTAAATTTAATTCATTGCCCTTATCTTAAGTCAAGTAAGAATTGCATCGGAATTCGGGGAATGTATAGATTACTTTAAAATTGTTAAATTAACATGTCAGATAAAACAACACAAAAGGAAATTCCGAAAGAAGAAGAAATATTTCGACGTAAATTGATATAAATAATGGTTCATATTTTGTTATGATGTAATATTTGAAAGCCCGCTACTTGTCACAGGGATTGCTTGAGATTTAATTTTGTATCAAATAATATAAAAATAAATTATTTATTCATCCTTCAAAAATGAATAAATTTAGACTAACTTCAGTTATATAAACCTTGACAGAAATTATGAATGCATTTTAATGTAAAACCCATTTGAATTGCTTAAACCAAAATTCTTTTTTGAACTTTATTCCAGGATATTTTCAAATATTTTCATCTGACGATTTTTTAATGCTGCTTGTTAATGTTGTCAACAGTAAAAATAAAGTACTTTTATAAATCGAGTATTTATTTTATCTTTATTTTTTAACTGGTATCCATGCAAAGAGAGAATAAGACATGTTTATTGATAATGCCAAATTGATTGACCGAGCCAATTATATATTTAATTAACTGCAATTTCCACTATTTTGCTATACGCATATTAATCTCCTTTGATAATTATGCTTATTATTATGAAATCTGACGATGTTTTTAAGATGTTATAGATCTGACAATGTTTTTAAGATATATAAAGCTTTAAAAAACTGCTCTTCAGAATTTTAATGAGTTATAGAATTTTGACAAATTTTCGAATATATTTATGTATTCACGAATAGCTTCAGTTTTATCAAAAAATATAATATTGTTACACATATAATAAAAAAATGTATGAAAACAAGAGATGTTAATATAATTTTCTATATTTTTAAAATATGTCCTTGAACAAAATGTGTAGAACAGCGAAGAAAAATTTTTACACGAAAACAAATCTGATTACACAAATAATGTATATATATATGAAATATAAAAATTTCCAAATCAAAGATATTTTTAAAATTTGTTTTTCGTATTTTACTAATTTTTGAATGTAATTTTCTGCAGTTTTCATTTATTTTTGGTATTTCTATGCATTTAATGCATTGAATCCCTTTACAAATATTGCTTTTCTTTTCCAAATAGTACTTGGTGGTGCCAGTGAGGTTTAAATCCGAAATCTGTTCACAGTATTTCTTAATTTGTTTATATACTTTTCAAAGAGTAAGAACATTGGTCTTTAATTAATGCTATTTTTTTTTTGAAATTTTATATTTCAAATAAGGTTTATTTTGTTTTATTGTAATATTTCGAATAACAAATATTGAGTATTATAAAGAAATTATTTAATTTTTATCACTAGTATTATCTTTAAAATTTGACGGTAAAGCATGAGCTCTCTACCTAAAAAATATTGTTCAAGAAAATTTAAGGTATTTTTTCAAATAAGCATAGATAACCTAAAAACAAGCAAATGTAAAAGGCAGACGATGCAATCTTAGTTTATATCTGATGCAACCATACTAATTATCTGCTTTGTATTTAAATAAAAAAAAACCTAAAACAGCCAAAATGAAGGGACTTGACTAAAATTTAAAAAAATATTTATAAATAAACTAAATATTTTTGCGTTTAACTACTTAAAATAAATTAACTAAACCAATGAAACTTAACTTTTATTCTAATTATTTGCTTTTCTTTCTCTCTCTCTCATTAATTCAACTGAATAAAGCTAGATAATAAAACCTTAGATAATTATCTTGCTTTATCTTGTATGTAGATGGATAGACTGCAAATGCCAGTCTAGCATGTCAACTTGGCTAGACTGACATTTTCAGATTTATCTTACACAGATTGTGCACAAAATTGAACACAAACTTTTAATTTTTGTGTCAAAAAACATCAAATCTGATCATTCTAATATGTTCTATATTCTATATGTATTCACAAATAGAAGGGTGTAATTTAAGCATTTTTTTGAGACTCATTGCAATCTAAAGCGGAGAGAATCAATTAGATACGGATACCAGAAATTAAAAGGTGTTAACTCCAATATTGTTTATATAAATATTGTTTTACAACCATGAGTTTCAGTAAGAATCCACTAGTTCAAACAAATAACGTCAGTAGAATTTTCTCCTGTTATTTAAGATTAATTTAATACTTTATTACTATAATTTTGCTCTGAAAAATCTTTTCATATTTAAAATGTACTGTATCTATTACTTATTATATATGATTAGATTATTACCAAATTCTATTTAAAACCAAACAAGTATCTTTGCTTTTAATAAAAATCTATTCGGTTTCACAAATTTTCTGTCAAATTAACAACGTTTGAAATTAGAATCTTATGTAATTAATCGAACCTGATAATTTCATTGATTTAAAATGATATGACGCTAATTCGATTCTAACCAATGAGCTAAAATTTAAAACTTAAACATTTCATTCAAAATACAAACTCAATTAAATGAAATGTCTGAGTTAGTTCAATTGGAGAAATTGAATCTAAAATATTTTTAAAAAATAAGGAAAAACTTAAATTTTTAATTTAAAATCATAAATTGTTTAGTATTTAAAAAACAATGTTGATATAAAAGGTCAATTCAAAGCATGTGTCATTAAATATTAGTTTTAAATAAAGAAAGAAAAGCTTCTTAATTGTTAAATTAATAAACAATCCTTAGTGAATTGGTTATTTTCTGGCAAAGTTTTTAGCAAATAATTTATATAAATAAATGAAATAAATGAACACACTTCAGGACCTATTAAAAATTTTGGAACGAATATTGAAAATCATGTAGAGATAGGCCTGCTAGATGAAATCATTGAAAATTCTTCTTTTTTTTATCATTCCTAAAATTGAGGATGGATAATATTTTTCATTTATACTTTTATAAGATAAATAATTATTTTTCATTTATTTAAAGTATCTTTATATTATAATGTGTTAAATGTCTTATAAATCTGAACATTTTCTATAAACTGCATTCTGACATATTCCAAAACCCCAACTAAACACAAAATAATGAAACTCTATGAATGGAAAAATGGATAAAAAAGTAAATGTAAATTATATTTCAATCAAGAAAATTTTTCATGATATACCATATATATGCATTTTTCACATAACAATGGATATATTATCTTCATTCTGAATGATGAAAAGAAATGTTCTTTTTAATTAACTCTACAGAATTTCTTTTTCTTTTTATTTTTACTGTTTTATTTCACTACCCTAGGAAAGCAACATCAATACATAATTCTGAAATAAGTTTTTAAGCTTTCTTTCTTTTGATAAAAAGTGTCATCCCTAGATATTTGTATAATACTTAAATTGATATAATTAACATGTCATTGCTTTTCATTTATTGTTTTTCAATGCGAGCAAAAACATGTAGTTGAAAATTTGCCAATATTGTTGTATATTTCTGCAATATATCTTGTAGCTGCTTAGCTTAAAAATTAAGCATTATGAATGAAACTAGACTTTGACTGTTGTTTGAATATATCTTTCAAACCTTTCATACTCAGTTTTATTTTTATAATTAATGAAAAATGGAAAAGGAACTGGAAATGATAACAATGAAATTGTCACTCATAGATACTTTAGAAAATAATGTATTTCATCTGATTATGACGAAATTATTTCAATGTCTACAATTTCATTTAAATAAAAAGTCACAAATACCATAACTATTATAAAATAGTATTATGCAGTGCATTTCAAATGCTACGAACAGTTTATTTTCTATTAATGTATAATATAAATTTTAATTCAACTATATAAGCAAACAAGTGTTTACCTCTAGTTTAATTCTTCAATAGGCTTTGAATAGACCAATTCATGTTAAGAATGCCTCTATTTATATAGAAAATTATGAAACATGGTCTGATCGTTTTCACAACAGCTCATTTTCTAACGTAGGGATTCAAAACAGGAAAATTTACTGGTTGACTTTGTAGAGCATTGTAGACAAGGGAAAAACACAATCTGATATTGATGTACTCGTCTTTTAGAGCTCAAGACTTACAGAGATAGTTATAGTTTACAGAAAGTTGTTATTGAATTTATATAATTTCTGTATCTGCCCATAAGTTTTAGACACAACTACTTTATAAATTGTTAATATCACAGTTGAATGAAATAAATTAGTTTCCATTCAAACGTTATCATAAACACCATATTTATAATCTGATGATTAATTGTGTTACTTCAGCAAATTTCTTTCAACATATATTTGAAATAAGGAAATGATAAAAGAAAAAAAAGAACCTCTTATTAATTTGCAGATTTATTTCGCATAATAGAAAAGATCTTATTTTATTTTTCATAGCTATAATTTTAGTTTGTTATAATATATAAGATAAACAAAGAATATCTCCATATTCCTGTGCTAGATTTAACTTTTAAATAAACTGAATTTATCATATTTCCTGGTCTTAACCAGATAGACTTCTTCACTTGGGTTAGCTGAAATTATTTACATACAATACGTTCTTTGTACATTTCAGAACATCCCGTCGCAGGTCTATTAGTCACAACATAGAGGATAAGAGATAATTAATTCTTCATTCATCACCATCATTTATGCAACTCCATACATTTTTTAATCTTTCAATAGCTAAACTAATATCTATTAATGAATAATTTGTTAAGACCGTTTCTTTTCCCTGTTAACTTATATTTATTAATGCATTATTTTCCAATTGAATGAATAGTTTGCTACCGTTGTTTCCTATTCTAAAATCTTTTAACATGACTTTTTATCATCTCTTTTATTAAATCAGTTATTTCCATATATATTCCAACTGTAGAAAGTTTCCATTCTCTTGTAAATATATAGTTTTTAATATCATATCTGTTTAACAATAAGTTTTAATGATTAATGTTTTATTAGATCAAGTTTATAAGTCAGTTTTTGATAACATTAGCTGATAACATAGCAAATGCTTTCTTTTCAACAAATATTCAAAGTTTTACTCTTACTCAATCTTATTTATGAAGTTTTTACTGATTAATTAGACTCCAAATTTATTCCTATTATTCTCTTAAATTATGAAAATCAAAAAAACCCTATTCGCCTAGAATGATAACTTGTGTCGGAATATCCGATGAAATGAGCAGATTTTTTTTATGAAAAAAATCTCGCATTATATTCACAATTGATTTAATTTCTAGCATTTCCTGGATTTCAAATATTTACTGATTTTTTTAAAGAAAGAAGGAAAAAAGAAGCAGAACTATAAAAACACTGAATTATGTTTAACGGGTGACTGTAGAGTTTCTTTATTCCACTAGATAAAAATTGAAAATAAAGTTGGAACTTCCAAACATCTCACTTTAAATTTGTTTTAAAAAATTCTATTCATTGAATGTTCAGTACAAAAAAGCAAGTTATTAAACTTTTCTCGTTATTTTCTTTCTAAAAGAATTCACCTGTATTCCTTTTTAAGACTCTAAAAAAATAAATTATCAAAGAAATATATTTTTAAATGAAATTATTCAGAAACTTGTTGTTTAAAAAATGCATGTTTGCTTATAAAAATAAAACTAAAATTTTATTTATTTTTGAAGAAGTAGGTCTCTTACGTCACTTTGAGTATAATCTTTTTCTTCAAGATGTGTCAAAATAATATTTCCTTGTCTACAAGGAGAAAAATATTTTCAAGAATTTAAAAGAATATGGCCTCGTGGAACCACTTGGTTTTTTTTCGATTAGTTAATATTCGTTATCATTTTTGGATACATCATAATAAAACCTGTCACCTAATCAATTCTGATCAGTTGGAGAATCAACGAAAAATTATGAGGTAATTCCTCATTCTATGTTCTATTTTAAGTTCACCTCTTTTCCCCCTACTTCTCCCCCCAAAGATTTTGTGTTATGAGCCATTTTCACTTTAAGAATTCTTATTCAAAATGTAAGTTTCATTTTAGCTTAAGAAAAAATTCAGATAAAAATAACATATAACTCACTAACTAGCTTTTATTTTATTTTTTGTAATTGGCTACTGGTATTTTCTAATGAATTAAGAATTGATGAAACATTTTTATTAATTAATTTTTCTTTGAATGCATTAGGAATACATAATATATTATTTTAAAAATTTTACTCAATAAACAGAAACAGCTTATATATTTAAAATCAGATTCTTATGAAAATGTTCATACATTTAAAGTCCCTATAAATGAGCCATAATGCGCTGAATAACTGGGCAAAATGCAACAACCTACTTATTGTATTAGAAATAATTCAAGTCATTAAAAATTATTGCAATTAAACAATTAGATACTTTATAGAGATTCATCAGGAAATTATATAAATTCACAATTAAATACTGGAATTTTATTCATGCTTAATCTAAAAGGCATCAAATTATTTCGAGTGTTTTGGATTCAATAAATATTTTATTGAACCAGTTGATGTGAAATCACAATACCATTACTGACATAATAACGCGTAATATTTATTGAATTGCATCATAAGTCATTCCTATTCCTATTATGTAATAGGTGCATTGGGAATCATTGTATTTACAAAGATATATATATATAAAGTATAAATAAATATTGCATCGTCATCTTCATTTATCAATGAAATTGCAAATGAGGATCTTCTTTACAATCTGAGTTAAATTTCTGGGTGCCCCATCAAAAGGAGCAGCAGTTTCCGATATAAAGACGATTGGCGTTTAGTACGGTCATCATTTCTCCCTTTCCTTGTGGATGCTAGAATGATGAGGAGCTTTCTACTTTCACTTTGAAGACGTATCGTATCTCTATGTTAGGTATATCTGTTAAATAGAAACTATAATTCGTCGTCTACAGTGGCTGTATTAATTTTCATGGTGAAGACGTGGTTATTTAGATTAACCCATTTCAAAGGATAAAGCAATAACACTTTCAATATACAAATCTGCGATACTAAATGAAAGATTAATATAATTTCGAACGTATAAGTCTAAGAAGATATCATATTTCTACTGCATCCTTTTAAATACAGTGGCTTTTTATATACGGTATTAAGTAACTTATAAAAATAAATTTAATATATTCATTAAAAATAACTAAATAATTTATTATTTAATTAATTTAAATAAAGTTGTAAAAATGAAAATGAAATTAAAAAAAATTAACTAATGTAAGCCAAAAATAGTTGATTTTATAATGTATGATATTGAAACGATGATATTGAAATGATGTAGCATATTGAAATGATGTATGATATTGATTTTATGATGTATGATTTTAAATGTATGATATTAAATGTATGATATTGAAACAATTATAAAACAAAAAATTAAACAATTTGTAATAAAGGACAACTAAGTAATTGTTCTTTAAATTTATGGGTCTTTCAGTCAGCTCCTCGAGATGCGTTCTGGTATATTTTAATCTGATTTCAAAAGCAAGGCAAATTCAAAGAACTAAATCCTTTGTAGATAGAATCACATAATAATTATTTTTGAGGCTAGTCACACTATATTGTCGCAGTTAACCACAATTATTGTCAATGAGGTTTCAATTTAGTAATAAAATCCGAAATAATCTTTAAAAGTTTATTTCTAAGCTCATACTACATTTCCATGCAGCTTTTCCTTATCTTTTGAACAATGGAATGAAAGGATGAAACCGAAGAAAATTCGAATATCCAACTTAGTGAAATTCAATTTTTAAATTCTAACTAAACCTTAACAGTTTCAATTTCGGTAAAAAGCGTCATCTCTAAATATCCATAAAAATATTTTGATATTAATTATTAGCTAAGTTTCGAGTTTTATTTTTTCAATTATAACATCAAATTCATTTGGTTTGTTTATTTTCTTGTTGTTTTGAAATAAAAATATCGATTAACTTTTTCATAAATTGTTCATTAATTTAAATCTAAAATCCTGAAGCATTAAAAAGAACAGTTTTTCTGAAAAATTTTATGTTATTTTCATAATGCTAGTAAAATATTTATTCTACAGGAATGCTATTTTTTTTAAATTGATTTGATAATTATCAAAAAAGGCAAGCATTTTTAAAGCAGCCACAATGCTTTTTAATTAACATATATGTAAATTGGAAAGAAAAGCTTATTCATTCTTCTTTATTTTCTTAAATGAATTTAGGTTTGTATCCCAATTTTTTAAAGCATTGTTTAGAAAAAGTAAAATTAAAAAATTCTTAATATCAACAATGATGAGTTTTTAAAATAAGCTCTGTAATAAATATTAAATGTTTTATAAGATTATTTTCCTTTTAAATAATCGTCTCTCCGCAGTTTGTGGTAATTAATCCATTAAGAAAGCTTTTTTACAACAGTTATTTCAAATTTCATTCAATTATTATTAAGAGATTTAATAATTTAGTAAATTATTTTTAAGAAATTTATTACTTGAAAAGAGATCAACGAGATTAAGTGTAAAAGAAGGATAATATTTATTTTGAAAAAAAGATAGTCTGAAAAATAGTGAAAGGAGAAAAAAAATGAGAAAATTATATATGCAGCTCGCTATGAAAATTCATGAAACTCTTAATATCCTTTTTATTTATTTAATTACAAAGGAAGCTTTAGCAGGATTTTTGCTAGCAAATAGTATTCTTCGTAAGTTATACATGTGCGAATAAAAATTTGTCTCGAAATAATTTTTCTAAAAATAAAATTGAAAAATTATTTGGTCAATGCCATATTTTGATGAGACGAGAAACAAAAAATGTAGTTTGACAGAAACACTTTCCCAATTTACTGCATTTTTTAATTTTTAGAATTGGGATTTCAGCTATATATACAAAATTACGACCTCTCCGCTTAAATCATATTAAAAATAGCGAACTTTGTAAAAACATTTTACATTGAAACATATGTGCATTCAATTCAGTTTTTTTAATCGCTTTTCATCTGCAAAATAGATTGGAAACCAAAAATTGTTTGTTCAAAATAAAATTAATAGTATCTTAATTCATTCAAAATTATTCATTATAAAGAAGCTTTGAATGACATAGAAAATGAAAGAGAAATTTTTTGAAATCAAAAAAAAAAAATGTTTATAGTTGTATGCACTGTATAAGAATTATAAATAATTTTTCTTTCAAGCCGAGTTTTATCTGACATTTTAATAATGCTTATTTTTAAGAGATATAAAAGTTCTGTTTAAATTATTCCTAATTCTAAAAGTAAAAACCTGACTTTTGACCTCCTTTTCTTTCTCTATAACGACAAAAAGCTCCATTTGGTTTTTCAGTTAAATTTTGCTTTTATTCAAATTTTTACGAGCATTTATTTAAATATTTCTACTCCCTAAAGGACATGTCCAAATCTTTATTCCAATAGGCTATAATACAATAATGCAAAAGTAATATGATGAAGATATTCTATTATCATCATTGTTCTAACAAATGAAAGTATCTTAAGTAATTATACCTCTTTTTCGTATGCAAGTATGCTATACATAGTATTATTTCGTGGGAGAGCACAGTATCACATATAAGTGGTCAGTAGGCAAACAATATATTGAAAGAGAAAATTATCCAATTCGTTCCTCTAAACCAGAAAGGGAAAGTTAAGAATGAAATAATAACTAATTAAAATGGAAATAAAAAAATGGGTATGGACTTCAGTGGCTTCAAAAATTGTTTATATCTCTAAAGTTAAGCAAGGAATAGATAAAATTTTCATTAACCTTCGATTTCGATGCTTTATTAAGGATAAAAATTTGAGGAATGCCTTGAGTGATTTAGAAAATACAGCTTCTTTTGATTTAAAAAAATGATGTAATTCATTTCTAGGGAACGAAGAAACAGCAAACTAATATAGTTATATTACAATTAATAATATAGTTAATACATTTATAGTTATAATACAGTTAACTAATATAGTTATATTAGTTAAACGGTTTACTTAACCACTTGTCAATATTAAATTGAAAATTTTATAGTAATTTTATTAAATAAATGCTATAAAGTGAGACTTTATTTATTTTTTAAAAAAATATTTTTTTAAAACTCTGTCATTAATGGAATATTTATAATATTTACCAGATGATTTCTATTTATAAAGTTTGATGGAAATAAATTTTATAATATATTTTAGATTGATTATGAACTAAAAAAATATAAGATAAATCATTCTAATTTTCGAAACTAAATTATATATATATTACTTTGCAGTGTAATTCATTTAGAATTTATCCTTTCCTTGATAATTCTGCTGAAATTTATGTCGTTGTGAACTAGTGGTAATGTCAGCATTGGATAGTTCCTCATTCAAAATATTAATCCACTGTGTATTAGCTATGGTTTGCATTAAATCTGCCTCAGTCAAACATCCTCAGTAGAGTGAGTTTCTGCATTGAAAAATATATATAATTTAGGACACTATATTTATCCTATGACATAGGCTTAAATTCTCTAGTCCTATTTACATATTGCTTTTGTGTTGGTTCAAATAGGGCGTAAATGTAATAAAACTCTCTCTTGTATTACTTAAACTAAGGTCCAAATGAAATAAAAATGGCTTAAAATTGTTTATAATTAAAATAAGGTTATAATTTTAAACCTATATGAAATTTAATAAAATAAATTGTATCATTTAAAATTAGCACACCGTTACACATCTTCCATGATTCTTCTGATTCATAAAGCAGCAATATTTATTTAAAATGTTTTATTCTTTATTCTTCTTCTTTTCTTTATTTTATTCTTTAGAATGATGTATTTTAAATCTTCTGATATATATCCCAAAAATTTTACCATTCATTATCTTTTAACAAGAGTTTGCAAAAAATGTTTTAGAACTAATTAAATTCATGTCATGTTGAAAACTCACTTAATTATGAAAAAGGGACAAAAGGAGAGAAATATAAATATAAAATAATCATAGCAAAGTGATAGAAAATATTAATTACAGTAAAGAAGAAATATAGCTAAGCTCTTAATTTAAAACTGAAAAATTAATTGAAATAAATCCCTGTTCTTACTTACTGTATTAAAATGTTTTAAAAAACAAACAATATATTTCAAATAATCTTCTTTTCGGAATAATTTATTTAAAAATGGGGAAACATTTTACAGTGCCCTTATATAAAGATTTAATTATCTTTCAAAATATTGATGAATAAACATAAAATATTCAAAGTAAGCTTCTAAAAAATATTGATGCGATTTTCCCCCATAAAATTACAATTCTTTTTTTTTTCATGTATCATCATTGTTTGTCTTTCAAGCAGAGAAAAATAAAATTGCATGAATTCGAAGTTCACAAATTTCATTTAATAAATCTTTTAAGCTACATTAGTACAGCTTAATGTTTAACATTTTAAAGATTATGTCAGTATTTTAATAATATATAAAAAGGAAATTAAAATTATAAGGCATAATCAAAAGTGTTTATAAATTCTTGCCAGAAAAGCAATTTTCTATTCATAACTAAAAAAATATTTACTATGATTATATGCATTTTATGAATCTGATATGTTGAATTTTATTTTAATTGACCTATTTTGTAATTGAGAAGTTAGGAATTTTTTTATTCTTTTTTTTTCTATGAGTTTAGAAACTTATCACATTTATGTTTTTTAACGACATTATCTATCTTATCCTCTTCAGAAGTAAATTATAATGTAATCGATTAAATTTAATTAAACGCTGATTTCGTTTTAGAAAGTGTCACTATTATGGAAATGAAAAATAGTTCACTACAAGATTTCGTAAGATTTATAATATTCAAAATACAAAGCCTAAAAAAGAAAATGATTTTAGAAAAACGACTTTTATGATTTTAATAAAAACTGATACACATAAATATGCAGATGAAATTAAATTACTTTTAGACTGATACAACGATATGTAAATTACGGCATTATAATAGGCTTATTTTTGAAAAATTCCTTATATTGATTAAAAAATTAAAATACATTATGAACGTCATGACGATTCCACTTTATTTAGAATATTTTTATTATCCTTTTATTTCTTCGATTTTTTTTATATACTGACTTTCAAAATATTAAGAAAAAAATCCTTTTGCCAGTACAGGAGCAAACGCTTGCTTTTAAAACATTTATTTTTATATTTTTGTTAATAAACGAGTGCATCCCTATATTTCACCTGCAGCGGAGATGCTGGAGTAGCTTAATATTGACCTGCTAACGAGCAGATGTAACTGTTGTGTCATTTCACTTTTGGGATTTCACACTTATTAGAATATGTCTTTCAGTTCAGTCACCTATTTGGAACGGGCAGATTAGTTTCTAATGAGAAAAGAAGTAAAAAATAACACCGTGAGAAAAAGATGCCTGATACCAAAGCTTCTAATTAATTGAAAAACAGGATTTATCTTTTTTATCATCAAGTGGAGAGAGTGTTAAACAACTCGAAACAATATGAAGGAAGATTTGAAGTTATGAGTAACACGATAATCATGTTGTCACTGAACAAATCATTCGAAATCTTGCTTTCAAATTCAAATTCTCAACATAAATGAGAATTAACATTACATAATTTTTCAAAATGCTGCAAATTTCAATATCATTTTTACGAACGGATTTATTGTGCTTATGAATCACTTATGCGGCAAGGAGAGTCATATGTTCAACCATAAATCTTGCAGTTGGGAAATCTGGATGATTGTAAATTTGTCTACAAATTTATTTCAAAATGATTCCTTTAACTGAAAGAAAAAATAATATTAACTTTAATGTAGATCACATTTCATTATTTATGTCCTTTCATTGGAGAATTTGAGTTCCAATGCGTATGCCATATATATCATTAATTTTTATCAAATATCTTCAATAACTCAGAAAATAATTGCTCAATAATTCTGAAAGTAATTTTTAATTGCTATAATTATATCTCCAATAACTCAGTAAAGAATAAAATGTTCATTATATAAAGTTTCATGGACAAATAAAAACAGTGTATCATCAACCAAAATGGAATCTAAAAATTTTTTAACCATTTTTATTTCTCACATCGAAGTTTTACTAATATGGGGCACAATGAAAATTTCTATCTAATAATTCATAAATTCTTTTCAAATTATGCAGTTACCAGAATTTCCTTCTCTTTATGACTCGGAATTTTTTTGTTGTTGCTGCTCATAATCTGGTTTCCTTGTGCAAATTAAAAATAAATTACCTTGTATAGAAGCTAAGGATGCCGATTTTTCTAAAGGAAAATAGTTTGAAAGAATAATGCAGTTAAAATAAATTCCAATTAAGAGAATATTCGTGATATTTGATTATAATCAATGTAGCAATTTCTCGTTACTCTCATATCAGGTTTGGCAATGATTTTCCAAGCATTGTTTATATCAAGAGAAATTTTTATAACTAACTTGTTTCAAGCTCTTTTTAACTGACTCATACCTGCAAAGCTCTCAATTTAGGCTAGAAATATTATATACAAAATGTATAATCTTCCTACTGAAAAAGTCTACTCAAAAAGGATTTTTTTAAAAATAAACATTAATTTCCTTTTTTTATTTTATACACAAATATCCCAATAACTGTTGCCAAAACTTATTTTATTACCTAAAATTCAGAATTTTATACCTTTATTAACTTTTGACTCGCCTTGCCAAAATGCTTAAGTGTGGGGTTTTTTTCTCACAATTTGATGACCAACAACTTTTCTATGTACATAGAAAGATAAAAATAAAACTTAATTCCCTGATGATCGAAATTTATTTTCACTTTATTACCAATTATTTTACCAAACCGTTTTCTTTATTTGAGTCAAAAGGTATTGGTGGTACAAGACATTAAAAAGATTAAATTGTTTTAAAGTAGAAATAAAATAAAATTATTTCGCTTCAACTTGATGTGTCTCCACAAAGATATAAAATTCCGACAGAATCAGAGTATGAAAGGTCAATAATAGTTGGGAAATAATTTAATTCTTTCATTCGAAATCACTTGTATGTGACAAATCCTTTTTTGCTCCAGAGTCAAACTATATGTAAACTTGGGTGGTAAGAATCAGTGTTTGTAATATTAGAATGGATTCCTGATTTAGAAGATACAAAAAAGATAAATGCATTTTTGTATTTCTATTCTTTTTTTGCAGTACAAGTAGTTTCTGTAATAAACATAAAGAATTTGTTCCTTATTAGACAATGATTCCACCTATTTTTACCGAGATACAAAATTTATAATTCTTGCACCATCAATATCTTGACATGTATTGAAACATTTCTCATAATAAAATAATGCATTTTAGGCAAATATAAGATGCATGATATTTCGATGAAAGTATTCAATAATCTTTTAATATCTTTTATAAGATTTGTTCAATCGCTACAGTATCCCAAAACTGCATGTAAAATTGCTGAGATTTTATTGCATAACAAAAAATATAATGTATTGAATGCTGATTGTAATCACCCAAATTCGAGGATAAAAGTGATACACAAGTCATCAAATCATAAAAGTAAAATCATATAAAAAGAATAAAATGAAATTCTTTGATTCTAAATCAATCATACACAAATTACAATTTTCAAACATAATAAAAGGATAATCGGACATATCAACATATTCCATTAACGATTACCAAGCTTTATGAAAAATACTGACATAAGAATTATAAGTCATACAGAAAACTGCATTATAAAACTTGTACATAATGATGACGCGTTATCATCGTGCAAGTTTCCAATTTTAGAGTTGGATCATTAAAACCAATGACAAAGGAGATTCGAAAAGTGCTCTTAGACATGTATAGCTTCTTCCGTCAGCTAAATATTTCGTTATACTTTTATACTGAAGGCATTTTTTTTTTAAAAAAAAATGTTTGCAGTAGATAAATATAAGAGAGGAAAGTGAAATTTTTTTTTTGATAAAACTGTCCGTTAAATTAAGATTAAAAAGAAAAGTATGCTACCTTTATATTTTTGCAAAACTTCATTATTTTGATTGGCAGGTTTATTAGCCGTATAAAATGAGGAGACTTAGGGTTATAAACTAAAAACTATCCGATATTTTTTGGTCGTTCTAAACTTTTTATAGAACTTTTATGCTCTAGTTTTTTTCTCCATTTAGCAGCCCATATTATTTTTCCATACTTCAAAATAAAATATACCCCCGTTTGAAAAATCAAATACATGCAAATGCTGCAGAGATGCATATTTTCTTTTTGTTATCATTGGTTAAGAAATACTAAGAAGCAAATCTGAGAAAAAACCAGGATTGTATTGATAAAGGATTTATATCTTGCTTTAATTAATTTAATTTTTATTTCTGATAAGAATATGGCAATAATTTTAATGTGATAAATATAGAGCTCATTAAACAGGTACGCTGAATCCTTAAAAGCTGTAAGCGAATTAAAAGTTTAAATTATATGTTGCTTACAAATGGTTAAAAATACAAAAAGGCCTAGATAGTTACTATAAATAGAAATAGCGGAATTATTAATTTGAAATATTTATTTGCATATTCTTTGCAACGAGAAATGCTATTTAGAAAGGGAACTATTGTCAAGCATAAAATACCGTTTGAGACACATAAAATACCGTCTGAGAAAAAAAGCCGCTATGTTTAATTTAAAAATTAGAAAATAAAAATATATGAGGTGAATGAAGAGAAATGCGTCTTAACTTTCCCATTTTCAAAATTGGTTAAAAACAATAATATCATAAAGGATTTTAAACAAAAAATCAATAAATGAGTTTTCACAACCATTTTTAAAAAAAATAACCAAAATTTAGGGTGAATGTACGGAAAGCCACTTTTTTTTTCAGACTATGTGAAAGAAAGAAAAGAAAACAGCAAGTTGTCTCATGTTAATAAAGCGTGGAGATTATTAAATACATAAATAGAATTTTAAACTCATAAAATACAAAAGAAAGTTTAATTTTATATCACTATAACGATATGAAGATAAAGAAACTATAAGTTGGAAGATGAGACAAAAGGGAAATGCCATGTTCTTAATTTTTCTTTCATTCGTGTGTATGTGTTTTGGTATCCTACTAGTATAATTCAGTGACATTAGTGGTATTTCTTCTTTTTGCAAGGATTAAATAATATTATTTCAGAATTCTTGGAATGACTGTGAGACAGCAATTCTTTGAGCTGCTTTATTTGTAAATTTGCGAACATAATACACAACTTTGTGACTGTCTTATTGTTGCATGCTCTATATAGCGATTGTACAACATTGTTAATAGAATTTGGAAGAATTTGCAATTAAAATAAAGGTATAATACCTGCTGTTTAACTGGGAGCAATGATTAAAAATGTGAGAGGAATCTGGATCACTAAAATGTAGATCCATCAGAGGTAAAAAACAGTATCAAACATAAAAAATCCTTTCGAGCATCTAAAATGAAGTTTACCCGCGGTAATAAAGAATGACATAAACAGGATACAGCATTTCGTGCCTAGAAAAAAATAAACAAAATGAAAATTATTCTCATGGTACAGGCTATCATCCGAATGCTGATTCATAAAATGTTATTTACTGAAGAGTTTTCGGAATAATTTGATATTTATTTTTCGGCATGTATTTATTTTATCAAATGAATAGTGTTATAATTTTAAAAGAATACTTTTATGGGCATTCATTTTAATTATTGACCCGTTTCTTGTTCCAAAAATACGAAAACCCCTCATATGGACGATATATGATGCTTTTTTTATGGAATTCCTCTTCTCATGCTTTCTATAACCAGAATGCAAAGTTTAGTATCAAACTGTTCATTAATTATAACTCCAAACAGGGAAAGTTATTTAATGACCACCCTGTATAATTATACATATCAAATGCGACGAATAGTTGATATCCTATGAAAGCACAGAGCGATGGACCAACTGTTAGATAATTTGCTTTCACTTTTCACTTATTTCTTCCGGCGTGAATGAGTTTAGAATCTGCCAAAGCAATGTCCTGTTCCTATGTACTACAGTTCATTTTCTCCCAATGTAATTGCAGAGTTGAAATTTCAGTAGTTGCTTTATGATGCTTAATGAACTTCAGGATGCATTCTGTTATTGATGGGTTCTCATTATATCCCAGATTTTACGTTTGTGAACTAAACAATTGATATAACATGGGTATATATCTGTTCATTTATTAAATATCGGAAAAGTTTCATCCTACTCATCATAAAACACTTTGTTTCATGAAATCAATCAATTTATTAGATTCTAATATAAAATATTATGCTTTTAAAGTAGATATAATAACGGCAAAACTTAAAAGACTTGGTTAAATAGAGATTAAAAAAAGATATGATAAAATTTTATGTTTTTATTATTAATGTGTTTCAGCCTCGTTTGGATAAATGGAGAAGTATTATTTTCGTATGATTTTAAAAAATTTCTGTTTTAAAGAATAAAACTGAAATGTAATAAAAAATTTTAATCTTTAGTTAAATAAAAATGATACCTGGATTATCTCTGAATATCCTGATATATCTAACAACTTTTATTTTTCCTTTTTATGTTACGATTACATTTGAGAGTATATATGAAGAAATTAGTTCTTCAATAAAAGTTAAGATTTTAAATGATAAGTGAAGCGCAAAAATTGGCTTCAATATTTTGCCTATTCTTTATGTGATGAAAGTAATTAAATATACTCGCTCGAAACGAAAAAAAATTAGAATATTGCATTGGAAAATACACCAAAATTATTAAAATGTGTATTCCAAATTGAACTTTAAATTAATAATATTGAATAATAGCCTTGATTTCAACATATTTATTTAAATTTAAATATAATTAAAACATTATTGAGATATAAAAACATTAATCCTGGTTTAAAAATTTCTGATGTATAAAATGTTCATATTTTCATTATATTACTTGTCTAGAAAGTTCTTGAAATTTTAAATTAATTATACATAACGAATGTATTCTCAAAAGCAAGCAAATAATTTATGCATTAATTTTGTGACAAATTTGGAAAATTAACTCAATTTTTTTAGAAATAATTTTTTTTCTCTTCAAAAACTTCTAATTTCTTTTAGCCCATGATTTTTTAATAAACAGAAAATAAATTTAGTCTTTAGGTTATCAATCTAAAATATATTACTGCAAACCAAAATATTGATTCTAGTAAAAGAAAAAAGTACCGCATAGGAAGTAAATATCTAATTATATAAAAGAAATGAGAATATATTATTTTGCTTATTGATAATTCGTGATTTGTAAGACAATTCATTTGAAATAAGACCCTCAAACTTATTACTACTTTTTAGGGTAATTAAAAATTAACATTAACTTAGAAAAAAATTATCAACTATAGAAAGTTAAAATAATATTAAAATTAATCATAATATACAATATTGTTAACCTTTTTATTCCATTAATTCTACATAAATCTCAGTTTATTCTAAAATGCCATAAATAATTGAACGCGCATTATGATAACAAGAAT
Source organism: Argiope argentata (assembly GCA_026289955.1). Taxonomy (NCBI): domain Eukaryota; kingdom Metazoa; phylum Arthropoda; class Arachnida; order Araneae; family Araneidae; genus Argiope; species Argiope argentata. The sequence continues at coordinate 3,712,701 of JAOUZG010008446.1, forward strand.
TGACCTAAAATGTTTTTCTTTGAAATATACTTTAAAGATAATGCATA
>JAOUZG010008446.1:3712847-3784254 GCA_026289955.1 Argiope argentata
AGATAATGCATATATATATATATATATATATATATATATATATATATATATATATATATATATATATATATATATATATAATATAAATGTGTGTGTGTGTGTATTTCATTTTTGAGTAAAAGTGTGTTTATGTCTTATTTAAAGATGCATTTGTTTACAAACGTTTGGCATAAACAAAATTTGTAAACAGATAAATTTTTATTATAAAATTTGATTATTACGGCCTTTTTGATAATTTATTATTGAGTAGTAATTTTATCCTAAGCAAGGAATATTCTGAAACTGAAATAGCCTCGTATTTTCAATTCAATGCTCTATTTAATACATATCTCATCATTTATTTTTTTCCATGTCATGAAAACAGAATGACTACAAATAATCTCATGTCATAACTTTTTGGCAAACATTTGTGATAATAAAAAATATTCTTATGTTAGACTCTTCTTTTAACTTTCTCTATAAATTTTCAGACACCATTAAATGTGTATATAATCATATCGCTGCAAAGAACACAGAGACGAACAATTATTCTCTTGACTAGTAAATTTTTGACAATTCAAACTCAAATGATATTTTTTTCCATTTTTAACATTCAAAAATTCAAATCATAGCTAAATAATTTTCTTTAGTTTTATTTCTGCCCAATTTTTTTTTTTTGAAAAAAAAATGAAAACACACTTTGTCCTTTAATATTATACAAAATGATTAATATAAAATTTTCACTGATGAAAAAACATGAAATACAATTAACGTGCAATTTACGATAAAATGAAAAATGTTTCTTTCTTTTTTTTTTCACAAAAAAGTTGGCCACAAATTTGAGGAAGTTACATCCAAATTTTCATTTCTCCTTTCAAATTACCAAAGCAAAGAAAGTATAATGACTTTGAACTTAATTTAATAATACATTTCAAACTTCTTTATTTACCATTAGTCAACCGAGATTATATCAATTTTATTTCTTAATTTCATGTTTAAATTTTATTTCATTCCATTTTTCTAATATTTCAAGCTTTTCCCCTTTTATTATGAGCATTGCTGTTTGAGAAATCTAAATAAGAGTTGGAACATCATTAAAAGTATTTTATTGAGATTTTATTCGACATTTAACTGTAAATACTGAGGATAAGATTAAAAAAGCTACTTATATGGAATAATGAAGTTAAACCAAAATGATGATTGCTTGAGAAAAAAACATCGATCACCAATAAAAGATCTACAATTATAGATATTAAACATTTGCCACTTAACATGACAGTAAATATGTGTTTTTAAAAAAATAAATATTTTTTTGTGCAATTTTAAACATCAATGTTATCTTGAAGACTCTGGCATTCAAAAAAGAATTCAAGATCATTGGTAGCAAATATGTCATTTCAGAAACTGAAAATTCCACAGAACTTAAAACAGTTCACGGTTTTTAATTAAGAGCAGAATTTATTGTTTCTTTTTTATTCTGATTGATCCTTTAAATCAGAAATGTGTTTATCATCTAAATTATTTATAAAATTTATAAATTTGCATTCTTACTGGATTGTACAACATCTGCTTCTATTAATTGTTTCTACTATTTTATGAATAATTTGCATTAGATTGCTTTTATTGGTACGTATCTTCAAAATAGAAATTTTTGCTTTTTTTACCTGGTTTCAATTTAAAAATAAAATCGGAATTTTAACTAAATTTAAATATAAAATTATTTATAAAAATCTCAAACTAATTTTATCTGAAATTTCCTATTTACATTTTATCTCATATTTTCTGTAAAAGAGTTTCTTAAATTTAACTTATCCCTAATCTAATTGGTCTTTTGAAGAAGTAAAACTATTTCTTTTAAAAATGCATTCCGACATTGAAATATTCACTGAAAGTACAAAATCAATTATGTTGGACTTCTGAATGTATACGTTGAAAATATGAAAGAAAAGGAATTGGTAACAGACATAATTTAAATTCTGAATATGTACATGATATAAAAATATGCTATTTGAAAAAATCATTTTACATATTTTAATAGAAAAATGAAGAACTATTTTATCATTTTTCAGACTTTGGTGGATAGTCATTAGTAAGAGAAAATCTTCTCATTTGAAAATTTAGGATGCATTTTTCATTCAAAAGCTTTCAATACGCAAAGAAGATGAAACTATTACAAAAGTATGCTATGATTCGCTGTTTTATTGTTTGTTATCTCCAGATATTTGGAATAAATGCCAGGAAAATGGGGTATATTACATTTATGCTCATTAAATTAGGGGGGGACTCAGATATTAAGATGAGAAGCCTCTGGTATTGGGGGTTAGTTCTCACTGCCCTGTTCCGTACATAAATTATGTGGAGTGTACCGTGGTCAGTGGACTCAACCATAATTCTGACCTATGCTATGACCCATCATTCCATTCATTGAGGATTTTCCATGTGCCTTGGATCATATCGGGTCGGGTAGGAATAGTAGTTTGTGATTATATTCATTGAACAAGTTTAAATAAACACAACCTGCATGAGCAAACAGCATTAAACTGCATATCAGAAAATACAATAAATGTCAACTTTTAAAAGTGATAACCAGGAGAGGGTTGAGACGTGCATTCATTATCTACTTTAATTACAGAAGACTCTGTAAATTAAAATATAAAATCTATCAGGTCACCTAAAGGACGTTAACAAAGCATTTTCAAAAGCTATTTGCCAAAATAATGTCATGGGAGAAGTCAGTCTGGTGTTTGAAAATCAATAAATTTTGTAAAAAATGTGAAAAAATTTAAAAATTGAAATAATTCTTGATTTTAACTTGAAATTTTTTTGAAAATCATTATGTTCCGAAGTTCTCCATATAATTTAATTCCTTTTTTCTATGCGATGTTCAATATATCTGAATACACCGTGAATAAATGCAATTGTTGCATGAAACTATTACATATGACTAGCATTCAGTTATTTATTTCCACTTTCAAATTTTCTTAATTTTCAATCACATTCTTCCTCCTAAATTGAGTTGAAATAGTCATTTTACCTCTTAGTCTGTTATAGTTAAAGAGTAAACATAAATATATCGAAAGTCAACGTATAAGAAATCTCTTAAAATCTTGGGAACTGATCGTAAAACTTGAATTATATAGGTAGGTATATAACATGAAATAAAACTATATTTAGTCAGTGAAAAAATGTAAGAATCAGTGTATATATGAGTGTTTAATTCTCAGCATTAGGCCTTAAAGGCTAAAAACAAGCATTAAAGCTTGATTCAACCGACTTAGAAGTTATGATATAATTACATATTCTTGATTTGAGGATAAATATATCACAGATTCGAAGCTGAGAACCCTTCTACAAAAATTCGTTTTAACAAAAGAGATATCATCCTAAATCTAATATTCTGCCACTGGTGTAACTCCGAAATTTAGAAAATGACACTAATTCGAGTGTAAGTTTTTCTGTTAGATCACTAATAAAAATAAAGTGTACCTTCTCCCAAAAGAACTATCACAATTTAAAATTCTACCACCAGTCTAATGAATTAGTAAAATGTGCTGTTTCTGTTGCTTTCCTATTAATATCACAAATTAGAATTAAAGGAATTCAATTTCCAATCGAATATATAAAAATGAATTTTTGTTTGTTCGTATTTTATGCACAACCGTACTATTCATTCGATGTCGATAAAAATTTGCAAACTTATTGCTTAGAAACTAGAAAATCCATGATTTTCATATTGCCAATTATATTTTGGATTCTCACGAGTCTTGACAGTCAAAAAATTTGTTTGCTGAATATATAAAAACAAAAGATATTATCTGCCTTAATGTATACTTGAATAATAAAGTGAACAAAAACGGAATAAATATTATTTTACGTCTTTATATATCATTCCATTTCAAGAATGTATTTAAATTCGACAAGAAAATAAGTATCCTTCTTCCTATCTTTCTTAATTAAACAAGACAGCTAATTCGAATTCCAAACAATATTTCCAAAATCATTTCTTCTGTGATAGCTATCAACTAATTATAGTAAAAACTGAGAATTAGTATTTTTTATTATTTTTAGGACTATTTAAAATTAATTTAATTTTAATTTCTCAATAAAAATAATCCGTAATTTGTATAAAACTCAAATGCACAGTACCAATAATATTTGTAATGACTTTTGGGACTCAATACGTGCTTTTTGTCAGCGTCTTGTTTGAGTTTTTTGAAGTTTAAGGAGCAAAGGAAATCTAATGAACTTGCTTGTGACTGCTATGTTTGACTTTTGGTACGTCAAACATTCAAGTGACGTGATGGCTTCCAGAATGTTTACACTATCTACTTCACGTTACTTAAATGTTTAACATACTCTAATACTTCAAAATTTTGAAAGGTAATTAATTTCGAAATATTTATACATATTATGACTGCTTACTTACTACAATAACGTTTTAACGATGGACGGAATAATGAACATCGTTACATGCTTACAAATACACTCCAAAATTAATAAATTTTAATTTTATTTATCCGTGTTATAAACGAAAATACACTCACATATATAAACGTATGTGAGTATACATTTTTGAGAATTCCTATTCATTATGTATGATGTTACAACAATGAATAATGGAAAGAGTAATTTAGGAGAAATTATAAATGTCTTTAATTTGCATAGAGCATAAACTTGAGGTTATTTGAATGCTGTATTAAGATACATAAAACAAACACAACTTTAAATTCAACAACTTCGCTTTCTTAATTTTTAATTTAAAAGTTTCGTAATTAAATTAACATTAAACATTTATCGTCAAACCATAAAAGCTCAAACCCTCATGAAATGTCGGCACACCATAGCTAGCTTCGCTAATGGCAGAGTATAAAGTATCATTTTATAACTAAATTAAGCAAAGATCCATGCTTTTGAGAGTGTGTGTATTGGGAAGTATCTTGGGAACGTAAACATCTTGTTTTGGAAGAACTATTTAAAACCGATTCTGAAGCAGAATAATTACCTAATATAAGTTTCTCCCTTGATGCACGCTTTAGAGAATTTTAAACATCACGGTTGAAGATTTGAAGGTCCTAAACAAACTACGGTAAATTACTCTAGCTGCATTAGTTTATCTTGGGCATTGATTTATGCTGTTTTTAAAAGGACATAGACGATTTAAACGAATTCTTGGAATAAAAAGTATCAATTATATCTATTTTATTCTAGTCATAGTTCTTTCTTACATATGCCATTTCAGAGAGTTTTTAAATTAAGATTGCAAAGGCTTTATGAAGTTCATTGATTTATTATTAATATAGCAATCATATAATACTAATAATATTTTATTAATATTTATCAAAACATTAAAGTTGCGTTCTCAGGTTTAAAACTTAGCTATTTTATTTTTATCAGTACTTAATAAAGCCTCAAATCCATCGATTCACCATATAAAACTTTTCAACCATATATTGAATTACATAATGGTTTTATTGTTAGCTTATAATATAAATCTAAATCTAAAAGTTCGTCAAATATACCGTCATAATTTCCATGTCGTTTTCTCAAGTATATTGTGTTTATAGTATATTAATCTTATATATGAAGATTGTGTTGGGGCTGCATGTTTCCTAAAACCGGAATTTTTGCTTTAGTGGCAGTTCAATTCTATGACTTCATAAATATTACGTCAGTATGGATAACCTTTCCAATGTTTATCTCATGAAAAAAGGAAAATTGTAATGCATGCATATGTAGAATGTCCTCCGACTCTTAAAATAAGGAAGACCTAACAATACAACAACAACGTAAAGACAATAAAAGAATGCGAATAGTATTTTCCATATGATGATTTGTAAAATATTAATCTCAATACATCATAACACAAATCAAATGGATCTTGATCATTTGACGTAAAAACAATGACGATTTCTGTCCTTAAAAGAAAGGGATTGTTTCAGTACAAAATTCAGAAACCCTACTAAGCAAAAATGGAAATATTGAATTTCTTTTATAGGCTTAAAATGTGTTAAAGTACTCTGATAAAAAGAATTAAGTACTAAATATACAAAGAATAGGAGAGTCTTTACTTTTTCTTATATAAAATATAGAGAAAATATTGTAATCATCAAAAAATGCAAAAAAAGAGATTTTGGTGAATCGCTGCTTTTCAGATGTTTACCTTTAAGTCTGTCTATCTGTGACGATAACAAAAAAAATGCTTTGAAATAGATTTTAGTACAAGGAATTTCTTCAAAAGTTGTAGACATCTATCAAATTTTGATAGAAATCCATTCCCAAGAAGTCTTTTTCTTCTGTACAGACGACCACCCTGCCACCACTGAACGTAATTGTATCAACAGGATTTTCCCAGGAAGTCTGTCTGGCTGGCTGTTCGAGTACAGGTGAACTCGACAATACAAAATCTACAATTGTATGCAGGGGGATGGGAGGGGAGAATTTTATTGGAGAGTGATCAAACAATTTTCATGAGACTACTTGTGCTGTTTATTGTTTATATTTCCCCGCTTTGAGCTTAGTTGATTTTTAAATTTAGGAACATATAAGTTATTAGTTTTCTCCCGAAACATCTATTTTCAATGCGGCTATAATTTATCTTACTTTATTGTGTTCATTCTCTTTTTTATTGCAAGTTTTCCCCAAAACCCGCATATATCCGTAAATTATTACTTATTTTTTCGTTATCAGTATTGCTGTTCTGTGGTTTTTTTTATTAATTTAATTAGTAGCGCTGTATAATCGAGACGTCAGATATAAGTACATTATTATATAGGCAATGAAAAGTATATAAAAGTTCATAATTTTTAAACACATAACCAGCATCTTACATAAAAAGTTTCCGCTTGTGTGAGTATTTCTGAACTCTCTCATAAACTAGAAACTTTATTCCTTAGAAAAGACTTGAGAAGGAAAGGCCTATGTTCACTGCAACTATCTCATTAAATCCTTGAAATGTTTCGTTATAAAACACCCAGGAAAACTATTATTATAGCAATATACCCAGCAACATATCCCAAAATATCTCGAAGTTATTACCAAATAACACTGAAAACTCTCTAGACCAAGAGTTTTACCCTTTCTTGTTCATGCTCATGTGTCTGTTAACATTAAAATTTGATTATTTTTATAACGTAAACTACAAGCACAAGGAATACTTATAAATGACGTGGCAAAATTACAAATTTCAGTTGGGATATAAAATATGTTCCAAACTGGGATTATTTTTCCTTTAAACATGCTTAATAAAGTTATCATATTATCACCGTTCCTGTAATAAATGTTTTAAATACTTATAATATCTACTAATTTTTAATTATTCATGTATAAAGTATACAAAATATTGTAATTTCCAAAATAATCGAAGCTAAAATTTTGATTAACTACACATTTCGGTCATCAAAACAAACATTTATGATAATATGTAAGTCTGCCCATCTGTAAATCCGATAATTCAAAAATGAATTGAAAATGGTAAAAAATTGTCCATTACATAAAAATGGTAGATTTCTATCAAAGTTTGAATAAAATATTTTGAGAGGGTATACATATATGTTCTGGTGCTTGTGTATTAACCGCGTTCCAATGATGAATCGCCAAAGATCCCTAACTAGTGAGCTGTTTCATAATTATTTATTTTTTACCAACGGCATGTACTTAGTAATGTAAAAATCCGTGTTTTTATTACAATAGTAAGTATAAAAATCCCATGAGCGAATTTATCAAATAGTGGTATTTATTGTCTACCTTCTCTCGGCAATTTTTTGCCATAGAAAGGAAATGGAAATCAATTTTTTTAACAACTGATTATTGAAGAACGTAGAATTATTGTACTAAAAATGAACGTTCTGTAATTAGTTACTGCCATTTCACTTACTCTGCAAAAAATACTTATGTTATTTTACGTTGACAACTAATTACTTGGTCTCGAATGTAGAATTTTCACAAATTTTCACGTTTGAGATCAACCTGATTTAGAAAACCATTTTATCTGGCTTCATGTTTCTTTGTCTATTTGTGAGCACGATGTCTAAAAAAAGCTTTGAGTTTGACGAATGAAATTTGTCATATGGACTTTAGATCAAATTTTTAAATTTCAATGGAAAAGCGAACGGAATCCCTTCCGAGAAAGACTTTTAATTGGCTATTCGTTTAGATGTGAACTCTATAAGTGCATAAGTATCTAAATGGATAAAATCTGGTAAATATATTTGTTATGTTCAGTGTAGATTTTTCAAACTGTGAACCAAGTATGATCATATGATTGTATGTTATTCTATTCTTTTATATTCATGTAATCCTTCTGTTAATATAGCGCGAAGTTTGAAGAGAGTATGTCAGCTCAGGTTCGTCCTTGTCCTCTGACCGGAGTTAAATTGTATCCCAAATTAACCCCTAATTTGATTTTAATACTTCCAAATTAAGCTAAACTATAGCTGTTACATGTATACTCAATAAATCCAAACAATGTAATTCGATATGATATCTTTTGATTGTAATTTTAATTCTATACCAAAATTTGGTTTCAATCGATCGAAAAAAGAGCCATACAAAATACATATTATCACGATATATTCATTAAAAATGCTGTATACCCTACAAGGATCAATATTTAGTCATTTTTGTTCTTCAGTACTTGGTAAGGTTAGGGTAATTCGTGACCTTACCCAAAGTTAACTATTTTTGCAGAGTTAGAGTATACGATCTTTATAAGAAACTATGCGATGGGAATTAGTTTCATGAAAGCACCTTCCACTGGTTTAATTGTTACACGTTATTAATAGCATGATGTTCTAATTTTTCAACTTGAACTACAGAAAAAATAAGATATATTTTATAATATTCTCATCCGTAAGTTTCGGAAATCTTCATAGCATTTAAAAAAATAAATTATCATTCATTAGCTGGTTGTTTTGAAATGAATATCTGGGATGAAAATTGAAAGAGTGTAAATTCAAATTTATTTGTGACCTTCATTTGACGAAATTTCCCTATTTTATTTATGTATATATTAGAAAGCTTTTATGTCTCTATAAGAAAGAGTATCCGCTTACAATTCAATATAGTCACTATGAGTAATAATTTTATAAAGTGCAAATTCTCAAAATTTGATTGCATTTATATTACTTGCAATGATCCTTATCCCCAGCTTTGAAATAACTTGAGCTGATTACAAAATGCTAAGTAATGTATTTTATTTTTTAAAAAAATGAAACACTACAAAAATTGAAAAGGAAACAGTCGATACTCACGATATTCGTTTGTGAATCTATAATAGCTATTTGCAAAGGCACATCTTACTTCTGAATCATGCCCGTATAGTGAGAATCAGAAAATCTAAAAAGAGTTCTCTTATTTATCTTCCTTATTTCTGCCCCTCAGAAATAGGAGGTCGTTTGACCCTTGATATCATACTCAATGTGCACCAGGTTCACATGCAGAATATTCATGAACCTGGAAAAATTTCGACCTATAAGGAAAATTTTATCACTAAATAGCTGCGGACATTTCATTTACTGATGCATTATCATTTGCGGAAATTGAGATAATTTTTTAACGAATTAAACTGATTTTTTAAAAAACAAATGAACAATAACAAAGATTCTTTTTTTTTTTTGAAAAGCAGTCAATATAAGTCAACCAAGTAGAAGAATAAAGGTAAATAAATATTCAAATACAAGTCCAAGGGAATAATGGATAGAACGTCTCCAAAAATGCACTAAGGCATAGCAAAGAAAATACGATTATTTGGTAAAAATGCATAAAATAAGACAGTAAAAGAAACTATTGCTTTACTAGTTATAGACATATATCACTGCGAAGGTATTTTCTGACAAACAGAGAATGCACCTCTATTGCGTTCCCAACAGATAGATGTAATACAGATTTAAGGATATGGCACCGGTTTTGACAGATTTTGAATTGAAGAAATGGAGTACAGTAAATTTATGGTGAAGTATCACATAAACGGAACGCGTGGGTCATAGAATTTTACTTACCTTTAAAGTTGTGAAACATGCTTCAGATACAGAGATGTATGAACAGATTTTCTTTTAGGAATGCTCTCGAATGAAGTTATTCTCCCAAGTTGAAAACAGACTCTTGAAAAATGGTAACAACATTATTTTTTGACTGTAATGAATTGTACTATTGTATGTGAATAGCTAGGAACATCATGTTTTATTTAAAAGAAAAGCCAGGAAATTGGAAACATATTTTAAATGCACAAATTTTATGTACATTTCTGGCCTTCAGATGATTTATTTTATTTAAAATTTCTCAAAAATACTTTGTCTATAAGATTTTAGATCGAAAAAAAGACGAAACTTCAGATTAACATAAAGAAAATAAATATAGAAGAACTTTTCTTGGAAACGAATATAGATTCTGTAAAGCATGTCGTTTTCATACTGCCAATTTTGCAAATATGCATGAGATGGTTTTAAAAGAAACAGGAATTGCTCCTTTGATCAACAGTCTAAATAATGGATACGTCTTCAGTAAATTATAAAATCCCTCATAGCAGATACATTTTATCGACATATTCGAAATTTTAATTTTGTTTTTTGTTGTGTGTTCGTGACTCGAGATATAGCTGTGGTCTAAAAAGCTTTGTGTTTCAAAAATATTGTTGTAAGCTGTATTGTGTGTTATTCAAGATGTCTCTACTGCAAGATTTATATTTATTGTATTTTTTTGACAAAAACTTTTTTCTAGAACCGATATGTTTAACATATGAAAATATGGAAATGGAAAGTTTCGTTTTAATGGATCTTAACTGTAGTGGCTTATAAAGGTTAGAGGATATAGCAACTGAAAAGAGTATAGTTTTACATAAAGTTTCTAAACGAATATTTAAAATTAGCAATTCGGCCATTCTTATTTGCAGTTGCTTTTAATTAGCTTTTAGCTAGTTTTCACATCAAAAACTAAGCTGCTATGAAATTTAATAGAATATGTAATAATTTTTCTCCCTCTTATAACTTAGAAAAAAAAATTCATTTCATTCCAAAGCCTTGTCTGTAAAACAAAATTAATTCCCTTCAATTGAATTTTTAACGTGTGGCAGTTTTCTCCATATACAGCCGAATTAGAAAGATCTTATAATATAAAATATTATCTCTCGTTAGTTCAAAAGCTGTCACCTACTCGATATCTGATAAGTATGTTGCATTAATGAATGTGGATAATTTTTCACATACCACATTAACCACTACTCATAAACTATCCAATAATCAAACTCTGTATTTTTTATAGAATATATTATTAAGTTTCACTTAGGAATTTTACGATGCCAAAAATAATAATATTAAAAAAATAAGTTAACTTTAAATTCGTTTTGTTTTATCTGAACGTTTGCATCGGATAAATCGCTGAAACGAAACTGACAACTGTTTTTAGGAATATTTGCAATTATGTAGCTGGTTATAAAACAAAAGCATTTAGCAAGTATTACCGATAAACCATTGGACTAATTAAAATGATTTTGGGCAGATTAAGATGATCGTTATAGGATGCTTAAAAATTATTTTCTTAAAATTTCACTAAACACATGTTAAAATTTTAGTTATTTATTTTTTCTAATCCAAATGATGATGAAATTCAGTTTTAACCCTTTACTGCTTGAATTAATAAAGAGTTGAAAAAAAAATGCTTCACTTCGGAAATAGCTTTATTTTATTTTCAATAAGACATGTTAATAGAAAAATAACGAAAAAAGTTTTATGTTTTATTTTTATTTTACGGAACCACTTATGGGCTCGTATGCACTGAGACAAAAGCCATTAAAGTTGAAAAGCGAAAAAATTATTAGCTATCAAGAAAGATGAGCATATCGACTCCATAAAAATATTTTTTTTTGTAAAAAAGTACTTACATTTTACCCTGTTATCGTTTTCTGAAAATGAATCACTCGCACTTCAATTCTTTTTTTTACCCACTTGCACAAAAGTGAGGTTATTTCGAAATGTCATAAAATAATAGAAAATTTTTTTGCGTTTTACTATTGCTAAATATATACTTGATCGATTAAAATAGTTTGAATTATTTTATAATTTTTAATTTGGAAATGAAATGGAATCAAAACTGTAATATCAAATATGATCCCATATGCGGTAAAGGTTTAACTTTGAAACGATCAAAAATTAATTTTTCAGATATAATTGATGGAAAAGGAAATACATGATAATCGCAAAATTGTCTCCAAGAAAGCTTTTTAACACTTTGTTTTCAAAATTTTAAATCTTTCCTGAACATCATACATATTATGTGTTTCAAGACTAGTTTTAATACACTTTTATTTCGAAATTAGGTTTTATATTAAAAAAGTCGCATTATTTACTAATAATATATGGCACATAAATATTTTTGTCATTATTTCCATTTGGCTGATATATCTATGTATAAATAATGATTCATATGCGGTCGTTATTTATGTCATTTTGATTTGTGCACAGGTAATCATTGCGATTTGTTGAATCGTTGCGAACATAAAAAAGTAGTATATATAATGATAAAGTATGCATATGGAATTATGTTGTATTAAGAAAATGCCGCTGCATATTTTTCGGAATATTTCTGTTAAAAAATATTAACACTTTTCATTCTGATTTCTTACTGCCGCATAAATTTTTCAGAAGTACCGCTTTACAGTAGATAAAGGCACATACATCAACGATTTGAACTCAGTTTATAGGAACTTTCCTTCGGGAACTATTTATTTCATTTTTGCACATTTTTTTCTGTCAAAAGAGTAATTAATTTCAGTAAATTCATTCGATGAAATATAATCTTCTGGGGGGGATACGCATTTTATTTTTCTTTTAATTTCCCCAAAAGATCTCATTTTTTACTAATGGATATTAACGAAGCATAAATTTAAACAGCATATAACAGGATACATTTTACTTTTTAGTTTTATTTTTTTCTTTATCATATCAAGCTATAACTTAAAATAGAAACTTGATTTATTAAATAGTTAATACCCAATTGAATTTAAATCATGGATAGATAAAATAAATTAAAAAATTATTTTTGATTTTTTTCTTACGTTTTAATTTATTTTATTTTTTAAAGGAAAAATGACGGTAATTGCAGAGAAATATTAAATGGTTTAGAAGCTATCGTAAAATAGACAAGGAAATCGGAACAGAAGTTTTGCAGAAAACAATTTAGAACTTCGATTCCAAACTTCCATTTTATTTATTTGAATGACCGATGTTTCAAAAATCTACTGTATTGAAAGTTATCAATAATTACTTATTTTGACTTAGTTTTGTTCTCATTCCCTGAAGTTTTCATGACACAGACTTAACACCTTAATGAGACTGTGACGCTATATTCATTAACCCAATGTATTACTTCAATATATTCTTGATATGTTCTATCTAAATCCTTAAAAATTAGACGCTATTATATAGTTCGGAAAAATCGGGAAACTTCAATTTCAATATTTATTTTTGCAATTTTTTGAACTGGAAAAGTTTTATACATTTTTTACGTAATTTAATTTGTACAACATGAAATTGTATTCCAAACTAGTTTTTGCTACTTTTTAAATAAAAAATATATTTCATATGAAAATAATCAAAATGAATTTCAATATGAAAACGATCTCTGCATAATCAAAACGAAAATGAAAAAAAAACATTATTATTTGAACCATTTTGTTTACAAATATAACTTGAGAAAGGAACAGCATTTAAATACTTCTTTGATATAGTTCAAACGAATCGAAAACTCTATAACAGAAATTTTATTGAATAGAAACTATCTGAAATGGCTGAACAAAAATCAAAAAATCTTATTATTAAATACTAATATGAATGGTTGTTAAAAATCGTCCGATTCCTATACAAATATGTAAATTAAAAGTAAAAAGAGAATTGAAGACTTTCCTATTCATAAAGATATCAGTTTAATATACAAACACCAAATTTCATAAACTTTAACAAAAGAATTCTCAATGATGCATTCCAAGACACTGCGAACGTGCTTTTAATGCATGCATAATGCATATGCGTGCAAGTACAGTAGTTCCTTGACACGGAATTTAGCATTCATAAATGTTAATTTTAATTTACACGGAAGCTGTAGAATATAATTACTGCTTCCTCGTATGTTATATAATAGTATGCTCAACTCATCTTGCATGAGAATATTAATTGGTGATGAGACTCTGTGAGTTAATTTTTGCTTTCATTATGATTTTCAATTCATATATATTCGCAGTGTGTGTACAACGTGTTTGCAAAGCTAGTCATTGATTAGAATCGAAAAACTTATAACAATTACTTTAATTTAATTTTCCACAATACTAGATATATAATGATATGTGTGGAAGACAGTCTGATTTTATGAGCTTAATAATGATGGGAATTTTCTAGGAAGTTATACAAAAGCGTGGGTTTGCTTTATTACTTGTTTTCTAAAATGTTACAAAGCCCTCATTCTATAAACAGTGTGGCAACTAGAATTCCAGGTTTTCTAAAACAATATTTTGCAGTTTTAACAAGATAGGGCACAATTTGAAATTTTATACATGCATTATGAAAAATCTGTGCACACGTAAAGGTAAATTGCATCCAAATGTTGGAGAGTGAGAGTTCTAAAGAATTTTCAGGGTAACTTTTAATATTAAAAGATCATATAGAATTTTTTTTCTCCTGAAAACTGCATTTCTTTATTCAAATTATTTATCCACACTGCATGAAACGATTGGGTTAATGCATGAATAAATAGATTTGAGACTAAATACTTCGAATTACAAAATGACTCCTTGAACAAAATATTGTTTTCCGAAAATCCATGTTAACCACAAGGTTAACGTGGATTTTCTCGACTCAATACCATTCACAACTCGACTCAATACCATTAATGAATAAATTTATTTATTTATATTACATTATTTTTCTGTTGAAGAAGAAAAATGCTACAAATTGCCATTTCAAGACTCAATTCTAACAAAAGTATATATGTGCATATATGCTGTACAAAAGTGTATATGTGAAAGTTTATATGTCCCGAGAGTATTTTAAATTCCTGATACATAGATGAAACATTTTTAAATTCATAAGAAATCGAATTTCAATGATTACAGTGATGAATTATAAGTCATTCTTATCATCGTACAAAAGCTTAAAATTAAAAGAAAATATAATCTTTTAATGAACCAAATCAAATCAACGAAAGGCCATGGCAGTGGTAAACATTTCTAAGAAATAAAACAATTATAACAGTCAAAAAATTCTAGTTTGCTAGTGTATTCATGCTAATTATGATGTAAACTAAATTTCTGGTTTTATTGTTATGGATTATAAAGTACGATCTTATACATGAACTAAAGATTTGAAAATTTCACTAATTAATTTGATATGTGTTTTCCCTTAAATGTCATGATAGTTCACTGAGTGATGATCTAAGATTAAAGTTTATTTTATGAAATTATATGCAGTTTTATTTGAAACAATTGTTTATATAAGGTAAAAAATTAAACTTGTTATTACAGAGATTTTAACGAAAAAAGAGAATCCCTTTCGTTGTTTTGCAGTGATAAATAGACAGTATCTAAATGTTCTCACAAATGAATTTGAAGTCACCATAATAGTTTTCCCAAACTAGCAAGTAAATTACTCTTCAAAATGTGTTGAATGAAAGGAAGAGAGCAAAATTATAAATTAAATTATAGGAAGCAGACTGATTAATTAAAAGGGAAATGACAACCAAAACAGAGCAAATTAAATATGACCACTCTGCTAATGTAGAAGTCTTGTTACATTTGAAATTCTCTATAATTCTGCAAAATGGCTGCAATGTCTTCATCTTCAGTCGGTATTCTAAAAAGATAAGAAGCTGGCGTCCTAGCATAAGGGTAGCGAGTCTTCCCTCCTGATCTAGGAGCCCCGGTTTGGGCATGGTTGTTCTTCTGTGTTCTATCTGTATGGGGTATGAATGTTACCCCATGTAAAAAGGAGTTGTGCAATTTAATGTGCTGAGTGAGTAACGAAGTCGAACTCTTGGCTCTAATTCAAAACAAGAGGCGCTCATTTCGGCTTAAAAATCGCTGATGCCTCAGGGAAGCTTTTCCATGGCAAATACCATTAGAAACAACAACCTAAGATAAGAAATGTTGATGAACTGCATTAAAACCTTAATTTTATGATTTAAGTGAGGAACCAAGGAGTTTTATTGCTAATTTTGAAAGCACAACAGAGGTATCTGCAATCAGGCTGATATCTTAAATGAAATTAAATACGGGAACAAAATTTTTCCTTCTGGTGTGAAGACTTTTTTTTAAAAAAAGATCTCACATCTGCGAGAATTATATGATTCACGGGAAGCCCTACTTTCAAAATAGCACATTAGAAGCTATTCCACAGCTTCCAGCAAAGTGGCCCAATATATGTGGTAAATATAATCATCAGTCACCTGCCTCTATAGGTATCTAAGCTTATGTGGAAGCTTCACAAATTGCATTTATTCAGCAGATATCATTTATTTCACCGCAGATTTCCTTTTATTTCTTTAGGTGATCAACAGGCCTTGTAATGAGAAAATAATAATGAAATATTGTCTTTTCTTACATAATTGAGTGCATTTCCACCAAAGGAGTTTGTAAGCTGAACTAATTAAATCTGCGTTGTGGATAGAAAGTTATGACCAAAATTAGTATTTAGCCGTTCCTTTGTAACTATTCCGGTCAATACCTCACAGGAGAATACTTCAAATCCCTTTCCATGCACCCGGAGCTTCCTTCCGAACCGAAAACACCGAAGTCTAATTCCAAATTACGTTCTGGAAAGATGGACACGTGGGTGATTTGGATATCAAACTTTCTACTCAACTTCACACCAATTTGGATAGAGTTTCACCATGGTGATCGACTTTGGAATTCCACCTCTTCGTTGGTATGGCTGGGATTGATCGTGGATATTGGACTACAGATTAGATTGGTTATTGGTTTTCTGATGTGTCACTTTAATGCAAATCATTACTTATTTATTTATTCATGAGACTAAATTTAAGTTAAATTAATGCATTTACAATATTTAGGACATACGTGGTGTCTTTTTTAAAAAAATTTAAACATTAAAAAATTATGCATGATTAGGGGAAAAATCTTATGACTATTATCGAACTTATTTTATAAGTTCATTTATTTAACAAACAATTCTTCCTTAATATAAATTATACCAGGAAGGTGGTAAATAATTTTATGTTTAAAAATAAAGTTTAATCCAATTAAAGGTTACTATCAATACTTCCGTTATAAAAACAGGTAGTATAACTGGTTTTTTAATGACGAATTAAAGGTTATTTCTTTGCTTTCATCAATTTTTAATATCATCATTATATATGATTTTGCTTCTTTTCAAAGAAATTAAATTTAACTGTGCATTTTAAGAAATTAATATATTTTCACCGAATAGAACTAAAACACCCCTATTCTGAGTTATCTATAAAGCTATCTACTCAGTATAAAAGCTTCCAAATTAGTGAACAAACTATTCAAAATATAAAGAGACGGATTTCGCGAAAACATTAGTTCAATAAACACCGATAGATGGCTCTGTACAACAGAATATAGGCTGAAAAGACTGAAAATATACATTTGTAACACATTTTATTCGAAAGTATCAAACTTTCTTTAAAAGCATTTTATCGATGTTTTACAGCTTGTTCACCCGCAGATTCTAATTGGTCGATTGAGATGCTTCTCACATACAGTCTGCCAAATTTGCCAAGACTACCAGATGTCTTCGAAAAACAAGAATTTTTAAGTATCTTGAAAGCCATAAAACCGCAGGGATTAGATTGTAGAACGTGATGGTGAGGTTGCCGGCAACGCACAGCTTATTACTATATCAGTAGTAAAACGTTGCCGAAGAAACGTCTCGTAGAAAGGTTATTGAATCCAGACATGGACACAACTGCATTTGGGGTACAAAAAAATTCCGAGTAAGTTTTGGTACCTGCTGGTCCTTTGCATAAATTCTCAAGTCCATGAACTTCTCTAAATGTAGCTGCAGGTTTTCCTTAAGAAAACAGCGGTTCTACTAGTTGCAGTAAAAGCTTCACAAACAAAGAACGAAGCCATCGCTGATAATAATGGCATTTTCTGAGCTTTATCCCTTTTATGCCAAGAATAGTAGCAACAAACCAAGGATTTATACAAAATTTTGTGCTTACAATGAGGAATTACAGCTACAATGACAGTTATAGTTTCTTCACTTTTTTGTTGTCTTTTCTTTTCATTTCAGCAATAGAACCTAAAAAAGAAAAATTCTATACACCATTTGACATTTGGTTAGAGTAATTGTATCTTTTAGCATGTTTTCTGTTGTACAGAGGCATCGATCGGTGTTTCTGGAACTAACTTTTTTTTCTCTCAGTACGTTTCCCCATGACTTGAAGAGTATGTTCATCAATTTTTTAGCCTTTAAAATGAGTAGTTCTCTGTATAGAGAGCTCACCAGAAAGAAGTCTCGAAGAAGAATGATACATGAGAGTTGCACCGAATACTCTTTTGCGTGGCAACATCCACTTCAAAGTAATCCCTATTTATACATTTTTACCAAGGCCTACAATAGCTGAAACAAGAATTCCACTTGTGAAAATTAACCGAAATTATAACTTCAAAAGTCCCTCAAAATGCAGAACTCCTTACATACATATTTCTGACTCTATAGTGATTGTTTATATGCCATACAGATGTTCACAATTTAATTTGCCAATTTTTTCTCCTTTTCAGTTGGTAATCTAATTTCCCTGAAAGTTCAACCCATTGTCACCATTTGTATTCTTATCCCCTCTATACAGTTAAAACTTCATCAAAAAATTAAATAGATTTGTGTAAGATTTGACACCGATGGCATTCTCTCTGGAGGTCCCTGAATGCTGTGTCGTCCCTTTCTTTCCTTTAACATTTTTTTCCTTTTTTCTCTCTCCCATCTTGGGCTTATCCAACTGGTTAGATAACTTACCGTTATTGGCACCAGGGGCACAGGATGGTGTTATGTTATGTATAGTGAGCTCAGAATAGGGGGATTTTAATCTTGATCACGTTGTGCTTGATGAACTTGTATTCCTATCATACTTCAAGAAAATGAAATTGATCAGATAAATTAATTTTCCAAGCAGCAATCATAGAAAAAATATTATTTTTTTACTTTTGATTATATCAACTTGTATTGATAGAAGATAAAACAAAACAAATTCATATAATATACAAGAATATTTAACTATCTAAAAAGTTATTAATCATTTGTTAATAAAACTATTTCAATGAAACGCTTAACGTATTTCAATTTATAGCATAAAGGAACCTTTTAAACATAAAGTGAAATAATCACTTCCTTTTTACCTGACTTCTTAGGCGCAGAGAATTTCATTTCAAAACTTTAAATTTCCAATGATTTCTATGTAAATACGCATACCAAGAAAAACGCATTTGTTTTATCCGCATAAAAGAAATTGAAATATAAACAAAGCCATCTTATCCACCATTGCATTTTTTATTTTAGTAAATATTTATTGAATACACATTGAAATCAGAAATTTGTATCGAAGCTCAAAGCCAAATTAAATTTTAATCTTGAAATGTGAATATCTTTCCAAGGGATTTGGTTGAATATTTCAGTTTTATACGCATAGATTTATGTAAAAAAAGAACTTCTACCATTCAAAAGGTTTTGAAAGAGAAATCAAATCCCCGAAACAATGAAGTAGGATAGATTCCAAATTGTAAATGAATTCAATATATTTTTATGATAGTAAAGATGTGTTCCAATTCTGTCTGTTTACATAGTCTCATTACTTTGAAGAAAGGCACTTCATATTAAATTTATTTTTGCGTTACTGCACCTATGAGCCCTAGCACGTCGAAGCTTCTATTTCAGACAAATTGAATTCCCTGGCCTGAGATTCAATTCAACTTCATGAATGGGGAAAAAATTTACATGTATCAGCATTGAATACAAACTGAACAGGTATGGGTTCCTTCAAAATACGTTTATTTTGTGGTGGAACTGAATGAAAAAGGAGCCATAACTAAATGTAATTAAATAAATATTATTTTTCACAGTTCTGAAAAACAATAAACTATTTGTTGGCTTAGTTAGAGATATTGTTTATTTCCCCTAGAAAATATTTGCTCACACCATTCAAAATGAAAGTTTACATTAGTTTCTAAATATGCCTTTTGCAAAATATAAATTTAGTAAAAATGTTTTAAATTTGTGTACAAATAACGAAATAAATAATTAAATGCAATCACAAGTTTGAATATGAATTTTGTAAAAATCAGTTATTGGAACTTATTGTTGAAAATCAACTAAAACTTTTTAACATTTGAATTATTAATACACCAGTTAAAATGTGTATTTAATTTGACTTATTACTTATTTGTACTGATAAAATTTTCTAACGCACTTTTCTTTTGCATTCTGACCTGTGAGAATATTTTATTTTTTGATTTCTGAGTTTTCGACAATAATGTGTGATTTATAAATTTCACTACATTTATTAACTATTAAAAATTCAGTTGTTTATTTGTTTGTAATTCTGCTTTTTGAAAAAAATATTAATTTAAGAATTCCTATTAGTGGATTTTAATTCAAAGATTAATGCAAAAAAACGATAAAAATTAAAATATTTTCGAATTTTTTTCACATTAATGAAAATTTACTTGCAAAAACTACTTTCATTATATTTATATTTTATTGTAAAATATATCTTTTACATTAAGTTTTTCAAAGAAAAGGATAGTTTGGAAAAATGAAATAATAAATAGTATACAGAAGTTTTCGTAGTTAGACATGAAACTCGAGTCAAAATCTGCAATCTAAATTTATTCTTGCTGTTCATAAACATAAATGTAGCATTTCGATATACTACTTCTTCCAAATGTCCATAAAGTTCTTTCTAATGCGTGTTTTCTATTTTCATGGCTTTCGGTGCTTGAAAAAACAAGCAAATCTTTTTCCGATTTTTTTTCTGGACGTCCAGGAATTCCTTCTATCTTTTTTCCACCATCGGAACACTCGGATGGCAAAGGGCAATTTAGTCTGGAACGCTGGGGACCTTAGTGCAACACTATCCTGAAATGCCGATTATTCGTTGTATTAACCATCATGAAAGCTTGGAGTTATTCTATAGGGGTTGGAGTTGTTTCGTCGAATTATTCCGCTTTATGTTATGTAGCTTAAATATTTGTGAACGGAATAAAAAATAAAATTTCATCTATTCATTTTCTTCGCGTAAAGTATTTTACATCAACATTTTTTTTTGTTTTTAACTATTATTATTTTTATCATCAGGTTGATAATCGTAATCATTTAACAACTATCAAATATTTCTTCTAATTTAAGGCTGCATGCTTTAGCTTTATTTGAATACGATTTCAAAGTTTATTAAAAATTGAGCACATTTTATTAGTTTATTTTTTATTGGAGCTTTAAATTGAAAAATTCTGTGGTGGTCGGAAAGGATTTCTAATCTCTAAATTGAACAGTTTAAAATGAAATTGTCCTATACATATTAATGGATATATAAATGTTTCATCTGCGAAGAATGTCACGCATTTGAAGATATTTCATTTCAATAAGTGAATGTTCAGTAATTCCAATAAATGTAATTTCATGGATACCTTCTCTCATTATAATTATCATTCACAGATTGTCAGTTAGTTTGAAATTTTAGAGCAATACACTATAGATAACATATGGATCGTATAATTTGTGGACGTGTATTGTCTAGGAGGAAATTTATTGAGATGATTCATGAGGCTTCTAAATTTCCCCCTAATGAGGAATAGTGACAGGAATTCATTTCGTTAGGACTCAAACAGAAATTCAATTAAGCACAGAGCTGGTGGAATTCATATTCATTTATACGTCTATTCACTGAAGCGTAATCTCGTCGCGTTCAATGAGGAACGAGTTAATCTGAGTGTCATATGGTAAAAGTTCAACGTCTCCTTGTCTAATTTAAGTCACATAATTAATACTGAAGCATTAAACATGAAAATCAATGCTCATTCACAGTTTGAAATATATCGTGACTAACTTTCTTATTTCATAACTATTAACTAGATCGTTCATTGGAAACTATATTTCTCTAAAACGTACATTTTATGATTAGTAGGAAGCTTTGACGTCTATGCCTGAGTGTCGCTCGGAGTGCCGTTTTCAGTGAAGTTCACTAATCCCAAATCTCTCTAACTTTTAATTCTCTGAGCTATAAAATTCCTTTTTATATATATTCTAAATTCAGATATTATCTATGAGCTTTTTAGTTTAATTTATATTTAATTGTACGGAATAGATGATAAACAGATTTAGAATCTCGAATCAAAGCTCAAGTCATAACTTTTTTAAGTCCTCAGTAACATTATAGCTGTTATGTTTTCCGATGCCTCCTTTTTTATCCACTTAATTAACAGCTTTGAACACTGCTTGTAGATCTATAAAAGGCAAATTATTTAATATCAATAGAATTTCATTTAAATTAATTTAATTTTTTACTAAAAAATTGTTTGCTTTAAATATTTTTTTCCTCTTTAAAGTATGCTTTCTTTATAATTCATTATTAAATAGCAATTCTTGGTGCATTCAGATACTTTATCATAACGAATAAATTCACTTTTATTATTTTTTTCTTAGAAAGGTCAAACAGATGTTTTTCTAAGAATTAAAAAAATGTAATAAAGAAAAGTAATGAAGAAAAAAACTAAAAGTACAAATACTGAAATTCTTCGGTAAACAGAGAAACTTAAGATTAAAACATTTAAAGTGTGAAATTAGTTCTTGCATTAATTTCTTTTGTAAGAGTTAAGCAGTTATGCAGGCAGATTATTGAATCATGAATATAAGACATTGCGTCATTTAACATGGTGACATAACTTAAGATATATTTTAACACGGGTAAAAGTTAATGTTATCTAATGATTTTGAATTTCACTTTTTAATTTATGATTTGATTATTTGTTGGGAAATATATTCTCTTTTTCGAAATTACAATCAAACGGGTTTTTTTTAATTTTGATCTATCAAAAATATTTATGAACTGTTTCTACATTTCTTAAAGAATAAAGTAATGATATTAATAATTTTACCTTTGTCGAATCATAATCGGATTCCCAATTTTCAAAGTTCCAGAACATACAAGTAATTGAACATCTAAACCAAATTCACGGGAGATTTTAAAAAAAAATCAGGTATAAAGTATGATGCTCGAAAACGGAGATTCAACTGCAGCAATTCTATGTTCTATAACATTATTGATCTAAGCAACTGATAGGAAAATCGAGTTGAAAGCAATATTACACTTAACAAGTTAGAGTCAACTTACAAGTTAGTTAACAAAAAAAAGTGAAGTGCCATTTTAGAAAAATCAACATTTGCTATTTTGTAAATTTCCTGATACAAATAACATATTTATCTAAAAAATTACTATGTTTGTGGGGATAAGTTTTGATTAGAAAATAATATTAAATTAAATATATATATATTTATAGAATTATAACTTTGGGGACAAATCATTTCAGCAAAATTTTCCCTTCCTGATCGACTTTCAACAATCTAAAGTAATTTTTTTTTGAAAGAGTACATTTCCCGAGCTTACATCAGAGCTTATTGATAAAGCGTAGTATTCGAAACGGGAGAAATCTCCTCCTCTTTTTCAGACAGCCACCTATGCTGTTCTAATACGTCAGCCAAACGCACGCGCAGTAACTCTGTCCTGGAGTAAAGTGGCGGTTTAAAGCATCCTCACACAAACGATCACACGTGATTCGATCACCAGAGCCGTCTTCACAACACATCACCGGAGCAGGCTGAAACTTCATAGAATACAACCTACAGTAACAGGCAACATTTAATTTCAAATTTTCCCCAAAGCAAAGAAACACATTTTATTAATTATATTAATATTAATTTTCGATATGGGGTTTCTGCTTACATGTGCTCTGGTTTACATAATATTTTCCACGACTGTTCTTTCGGCAACTGAAACTTTTAGGTAAGGGCATTGAAATTATTGCAGTTGCTTAATAAAGTAGATAACATAAGAGAAAGTTTCTACATGTTTTTACATCTCTGTGTTTGTAGTTGTTACTCTTATATAGTCATTCTAAAAATAAATATAACATGTATGTTTCAATAACGAGAGAGAAAATTAGATCGTAAAAGAATTTTAGAAAAATGGACAAATTCTTAAAACTATAAAATATTTATTAGATGGGGAAAAATAATTTAGCAATATTTAGTCCTCTTTCAAAGCTGTCACAATTCTTTTCATTTCTGACTGAAAGTGCAGATACAAGCTTTATTACTCATGACATTCATTTCTATAAAATATCTTATAATTTTCACTTAACGATTTAAATTTATTTTTGCATTGAAAAACACTTTGTAATTTTATTATTTTACTATCAAGATGCTTTATGCGATTTAAAAAAAATTTGGCATGTTTTTGGACATTTTATTAAAATCATTGTATTTCTTTCAGAAATAAAATTAATTTTATTCGCATTAACTTTATGTTTAATATTAATGGAAGAACTATGTTGCTTTCTGAAAACGCAAAAATATATCTGTGTATCTGAGATTGCATTCCTGCATATTTAATTTTTTAAAACTTTAGTTTATAGTTCAAACGAAAAATTTTTAAATACTTCGTTGCGTCTCAAAAAGTCGGAGCGTAAGTTTCGCTATAAAATTAACTAAAATTTCAAAACGTTGACAGCTTATAATACTATATGTTTATATTTTTTAGCTTTGCTCAAAGTATATTTATATTTGACGTGGCATTAAAAATAATGCTGTTAAGTTGTTCATATTATATAATTTCGAGTGCTTTGATATTCTCAAGAAAATACCTAGTATAATAATATATTGACATTTATTGTGTGTAAACTTTAAATATTTATTCTCATTTTCAAGTTTTTGTAAAATTTGTGTTATGTGATGTATTTGTTATATGATTGTTGAATACTGAATTATTATAATATTTTTTAATCTGAAATATATATAATTATTTTGAGTTAATATTTTTTAGGAAATAAGCTAATGAGATCGAAGGTTTTTCATGGATGCTTTCAAGATACGATATTAAAAGTTATAGAAAATATGTTTTAAAAAACTGTAATAAATTTGAAAATGATATTTTATTTCCACCATTAATTGAAAGAATAAAACCCAATAGCAGAAATAAAGCCAAAATTAAATTAATTTATGTATCGGGAATAAGAGATATAAAAACAAATGAAATAAGTTAAAATAAATTAAAAAGTGAACTAAAAATATGAAAGTGAATAATAATTAAATACGATTCACTTTCATTTTGCTTGTTGGTGAATTTGTCATTTAAAAAACAATATTCGCATGGTTAATCAGTGCTAACTTTTTTAATGTAAACTTCATTAGAGATCTCTCAAATATTATAAACTTTTTCATGTTTGTATATATATATAGTATCTGAAAAGTCATGAATTCAACATTTCTCACGTAATACGTTAAATTTGTACTCATTATTTTAAATAAATACAAATTCTACGCAGTGTATATTTTTCTATTAATATTGAGAATTAGTAAATTTATAATACATGAATGGCGATGAATACATGTCGATCAATCATATTTAATCAATTTTATAAATTCTTACTAAAGATATTTTTATTCTTTCTGCAAAAATGACGCATCTAACTTCTGTTTATTACTTTTCTGTCAAATGAGCAGCTTTCGCCGGTTGATAAAAGTCACAAACCTTGTAGAAAATGTGAAAGATAAAGTTAAAAAGTAAAAATTGCCTTATTCAAGTTTACCGTATTTCTGGAAATTACTTCTTTCAAAAGTAATCAAGACTTAATTGAAATGCTTTCTTCGATGGATTTTTATGTGAATTACTGCATTCAATTACATTTCAAGCTTGTTGCTGTTGTCAAATAAGAATTTAACTAACAGCACAACTCTTAAAAAAACTCCTGAATGAACAAGCCGGTAATTACAATTTGGGCTTTGAAACTACGGATTCATTCCGGAATCGGGTCTCTCAGCCTTTTAACGACATTGATTATGACGAGGTACATTCTTTTTCTGTTTGTTCATATAATCGGTCACCGTCCTTTCTCTTTTTATTTTCTTTTTGATTTGGATCTTTAGAAACCCATCAATGATGCAATTAATTTGACAAAATCTGGGAACAATGGATTTTTTCCCTTATCAATTTGGAGCTTAGCCAGAATTTAATTTTTCGTATATTTCACGCCGAAAGCGGTCTGCTAATACGCTTTCAAACAAAATATTTAAGATATATAAATCATGTGTATGCATCTTTTAAAACATTTTATGATTATGGATCCACGGAAAAAGTTATTTAAATTTACTTAATGATTTCTTTAAGCTTATTAATAAAACTATGTTGTTCGTAGTTTCTAGAAAATTTTTGCTTCTTCATTTTAATTCATTAAATTATATTATATAATGAATATATAATTATGTTATATCATTATAACTATTAATTTCACTCCAGCTTTCATTAATGTATTAAATGCGCATTTATTGAAACATTATGCTAGACTTTATATGTTATTTTTTCCCTATTATATAGAAAGGAATTTTACAAATTCGAGTTAAAATTTATACTTTCCTTAAAAAGTTTCCGTAGATATTAAAAAAGAATGATTTTTTTTTCAAATATATTTTTGATTACTTATAAATGAATTCCAAAGGTATTTTATTTTCAAACCATGACTCACTGTTTGAGAATATTATTTCATTCTTAATATCTGAAAATTATGACTTAAAATATACTAATGTTAAAAAAGTGTTGTAAATATTTTTTCCGTAAAATTTTCAGAGATATTTGACTTTTACATCATGTAAATGCAATTTGATACTTCAATAAGAGTATTTCTAGAGTTATTTTAGGAATGAAAAGATATAATTTTTATAATATTTGCTAAACAAAGTCATTTACTAATGATTTCAGCTTTCTGCTGATTGCCTTGAGGATTTCTATGGATACAATTTTTTTTTCTAAAAATCTTTTTTAATTTTAATTAAAAAAAGTACTAAAAATTCATAAATTATTACAATTTATAATTTATCAATTGTTCACAATTTCCAGTTGAGAGTTTTAGGCATAAGTTTTTATTTTATAATTAATTTCTATATTATTAGATAAAAATGTTTTTTAAGATACAAAGGAAATCAGCTCCTTTAAAAACCTTTAAATAATATCGATATTCAAGAAAAATTTATTATTTAAGAAAACTGAATTTAATAAAATTCTTCAAATGGAAATTTTGTTATTTCTCCTCACATTGTGCCAAGTGTTCGTATATAAATTGTATGTAGTAAATCCATAACCGTATCCCAATTTAGTTAAAATGAGGATTTTAAAAAATCGTTTTGTATGTATCGTTTCGGTAAGTTTGGGGTAAGTTCTTACAGAATTCCATGTAACAATATCTAATAAATTTTTATAGTTATCAATTCTACTTACTTTCTGTTACGTCTTTAGAAAAGTTTATAAGCAAACTTCCTATTTGTGTGGAGTACCGTTGACTCTTAATGTATGCAGATCTGAAATCCGCGAGATGCCAAATAGAAATTAGAGCTTCTAGATAGCTATTTTGCTTAAAAAAATAGTATTACGCTGAGTAAAATTCAACAGCAATAGAAATAAAATTTAAAAGGTCTCTGAACTTTTCATGAATATTTTGTATCTGATTTGCAAATGAAATGTTATTCGAATGAAATTTTGTAAATTTTCTTTTCCTTATAAAATAAAACGAATCTTGGTGAAATAGAATAAATCTTTCGTTTTACATGAGATTACGCTCTGGCATGTTGATTAATGCTATTTATTGCATACAATATAATTAACTTGTGGTATTTTCATCAATTAATATTACCATCATATATAAAAAAATCAGTTTTATTTTATTTGAATAATAAAATAATTTGAATAACTATCGAATTCCTTTAGCTCACATTTTTCATAATAATACTTCGCTAAAAATACTTGTAAACAATTCCTAGAGCTTACGTTTTTCATAATAATATTTAAGAAATGTTATAATATCTTGTTTTTTAACCGGTATTATATCTCATTTTTATAAATATTAGGAAAGTTGTCAATATATTGTTATAGAATTTTGGACCTGCTCAAAAATATTGGGAAATGAATATCTGTTTCTTGAATAAGGGGAAATAAAGAAGATGGTATTCATGCAATCTTTTTTATGCTTATACCCTCATCACGAACTGTAGCTTTTAATCATTTCAGGTTTGATTGAAAACTACAGTTCGTTTTTGCCAATTGCGAATATTTGGAAGATTCACAAGTTGTATCGGTTTTTAAATTTTACTGTGACGCCTCTTTCTAGGAATTTATATCTGAGTTGTGGCAAACTCAAATTCAAGTTTGGAATTGAACGTTTCATTATGAATTAAAACCCAATTCATGAAGTTGCAAACTACCAAAGTTAATGAAACTAATCATTTTATTTTCACCTAAACGTTGAAACATACAAGAAGGAAGAGGTTGCTTAATTGCTATATTTATTATATTCACATGCCTTTTGAAGCTTCGCAAGCATTTTTGAGAATAGATCTCGTATGTGCAAACATGGATGACTACACAAGGTTGACTTTTGGGTTAAAACTTTATTTTGCGTTATTTTTGCAACATCAGTTTGTAAATATGTGGGCAAAGTTATTAACATATATTGGCTCATTTAATGCTTGTGTCATCGGGGCAATCGAAACTCGAACCCAAATTTTATGACCATCACCAAATTTGAAACTTTCCGAAAAAGCAACTTCACTGTTTTGTTGTCATGTCCAATAACACAGTTGTTGTTGTTACTAATGTCACTTGCCCTGGACAACCCCCCATCTGTTACAGCCTTATTTTTAAGCCAAAAATAGCGTCTCAAGTTTTTGAAGTAGCGCCAACTAGGGCCAAGAGTACGACTTAGCTACGCACTCACCATATTTGCTTGCACAGCCCCTTTTTACAATTGGGGGTAATTACATATCCCACAGAGAGCACACAGAAGAAAAAACCATGCCCAAACTGGGATTCGAACCCGGAATTCCCAGAACACGAGGAAGACGTGCTACCTCTGTACCAGAAAGCCGGCCAATAACACAGGGACGAGGACATGGTCAAGATCGCTGAGGTAGTCAGAGATTGAAACTTAATCAACATCTTTTGTTCTGTAGTAACGCCAACTAAAAATAAGAGTACGACTTTTTCTACTCACTCATCACATTTTCTTGCGCAACCCATTTTTACAGGGGGGTACATTCACACACCTTATAGATAGAACAACCATGTTCGCACCGGGATTCGAACCCTCGAAGCCCAGATTACGGGAAAGACACGCTACCACTATGCCATATGCCGGCCAACTTCACGGTTTTTCTTATATTTCACATTTTAGAATGTTTGTTAGTTTTAACTTTTCAAATATTAAAAAAATAGTATAAAAATTATCAACGTATTATCATATTATAATCAGTATACAACGAACTTATGAAAAAAAAGGTATTTGCTTGTTTTGCAGATGCATTTAAAAGACAGCAGAGATTAACAACACATAGTAGAATCGAGCAAAATATATCTTAGCCTTGTTGGCAATTTAATTTTGTTGACATTAGAGACTTCGAAGTTAGTTTTTGCTCTAAGATTATCTTGATGGTGGACTGTTACATAGCCCACTTATGATAGTTCAACTTTTGTTATCAGAATCTGGTTGAAAGCCGTTCTTTCCTTCATAACCTGCAAGGTAGGACTTTAATGAAAATATATACAGGCATAAATAGAATTTTTACGGTTACTATTCTCAGAGCAGAGATGACGGCTGAAAAATTTCTTTTGGTAATATTATGTTTGGTTTTTACTGTATTTTGAATGTGGATAAATTGTTCAAATTTATATTTTCTATTTAATCAAAATTATTTTTTAACCCTTTGCACTCGGAAAAGTAATTCGATGCATAATTATTCAACATAGAAGTGATGTTTATTGCTTCGAATTTGTGTGCGTGTGTGCTTAAAATTGAATTTCTCCGTCTTTTTACCATTTTGTAAGTATTTTCAATTATCAAAATTGAAAAATAAATAAAACGGCAAATTATTGCCTCTTCTTGAATGGTGTCAAAGAGGTATAATCGCGAGTACAAAGGGTTAATGTAATTCCACTTGCATTTACTCATTTCCAATGAAGTTTAAGTTAAACCGTTACTGGTTTTTTATATTTACGATAAAAGCAAACTTTAGTTAGGTAATAGTGAAAATACATTAAGAATTTTTTTTCTTTTTGTAAATTAGATTTTTTATGATAATTGGATATTGTTTTTATTATAGATGAATTTTAAAACTAAAATAAATTAATAAATATGAGAGAGGCTATTGAAATATTTTGAAAATTATTGATGATAGGAAAGTAACTGAAAATTAAAAATAATATATTTATGATTGAAAATATTTTATTATAGATAGTTTCAATATGTTTTTATAGTATAATTTGTAAATATCTTAAACGATTTTCATAATATTTCTACGAATCAGAAAATTTAACATCCATCATCGCTTCATCGTTCATTCTGTATAACAACAATTCAAGATTGGATTCTAAAATTCGTCTATATGTATTGGAAAGGAAAGTTTTATTTAAAACCTTTCAAGATCAATACTGATTATTTATTTTAAGAATTTGAGAAATAATTGATTCAATGAATAATTAATAAATTGTTTGATTATAAAATTTTAAAAACGACCTTTTGTACCTGCCTTTGATTACAATTATTTAAGAATGTTAAAAAATAGTTTATTTTAATGTCATAAACTAATATTATCTAATACTATCTTCGATTTATTCAATAGTGGGGGCGTATTTTATTAGAAGTTAATCTTTTAGTTAGTTGCTACAGATTGTGTTATTTTTATTGGCCTTTTCGTTAAAGGCCAAGTGACTTCTAAGATTTAGAAAATAGCAGGAACGCATTGAAAAATAGACTTCAATTTTGATTCCAAAAGTTAAGCATGCCTTAAATTAGGAGATTGCATAAATTCCTTTAAAATACAAAAAAAAAAATAATAACGTATGTGTATACAATTTCGCTGTGAGAAAAAGTTAAAATCCTTGTTGAAAATAAATCCCCATTAGTAAGAACATAAACTTTTAAGTGGCACACATTGTTTTAAATTAGATATATTATTATTGAATAATGGGAAAAACAGGAAGTTTCTTTTTCCCTTATATATTGGAATTCAAAAGTTTCTCAAATATTACCTTTCAAAATTCCATTTTAGAAAATAAATTTCAAATAAACATTTTAAAATTCTTCATTCTCAAATATACTACAAAAATTTTCATTAATCATTAAGCTTTGGCTGACAAAAAATATGATAATAAAACAGCTTACATTATTGGAAGATGTCTGTTAACCGAAATTTTTTTCAAGATATCAATTAAAGTTTGAAGTTAAATTTGAAGAATAGATTTTTTGTGAAATGCCTGCATACCATATTTATTACTTGTTCAGGAATTCATCTAAATGAAATAAATTTTATCAGACTTAATTGAAAGATTCGAAGTCCACTCGTTGTGAAGCTTAAATTCGTCAAATGATGCTTAGTTCTCAGATTGATTTAGACATAATGTTATGTCAGTGTTTCTTCTTAAATATTAGAACAAAAATTTTATAAGAAATAAACGAAACAATCGCAAATAATAATGATCTAGCATTTATTTTATTTGTAACAATTTCAAAACAAAAATTATTAAAATTATTAACTGTATAAATAACAGAATATTGAGTTTCTTTTACAACGATTAGAGACTTAATAAAAATTAATAAATAAATATAGATTTTTGTAAGTAATTTTATATATGGTACGATTCATTTTATTAATTAGTATGTGATTAAGACAGATGCCCTCATTAAACTTGTCAAACAGAGTATGTGACTTTTAATCTTTTGAATCTTTGCAAATCGTATAAATTTCGTTAGTGTAATGGAACATAACCCAAGAAATACAAATTGCATAATTTTCGTTAGTTTGTCAGAGCAATTTTGATTTAGCAAAATTCTAACTTATGGTTATTGATGCTGAGTCTCAACTTTAACTTAAAATTGCTAATTCTATCTTACTTAATTAGAATATTTCTTGCCTTTACGCAATAAATTATTTGAAAATTATTATTAAATAAGTCGTTCATTTTAAATTATTTAGTTTTATCAAAATGCGTTTCTGTAAAAGTAGAAAATATTTTTAAGTTTATTATAAGTTTTCTTCAATTAACCGTAATTGTGAAAAATATTATTTTTTCTCTCTTATAAAAATGGTTTTATATCTAAATGAAAATGACGTTGTCTAGTTTTATTTTGCCAAAAATCACTGTTTTGCAGCATTTTTTTTCTTATGCCCCCCGTTTATTATTTTTTAAATTCCTGCCAAGAGATTATTCCTTCAAATTATGTGTAACTCCTTATTTTATAAGCGTGATAATTTTCAAATAACCTGCCTTATTTTTAAAAATGTTATTTATGAATAAACTAAACAAATATTTTCGTGCCTTTTTGTTAATTTTTAAAGTTTATATTGCTAGAATAGAATTTGCAAAAAAATTTGTTTTTATTTAAAACCTTGTTTTAAAAAATTTGGTTTTTTTAGAACAGATTTCTTAATTGCAGATAAACATTAGGTAGTCATGACTGGAATACCCAGTCACACATCTCACTTTCCAAAATTCCCCGTTACGTCTATATGGAAATTTTCAAATTTGAATATAGTTTTAACACTCATTCAGACATATATACAAGCCGAAAAACAAATTAAATCCGATATCTTGCCACTAGCTAGCATAGTATATAACAAATAGTAGAAAATCAAAATACTTAACGCCCTGAAAATAGTATTAATTTGCCAGAACGAAAATTTGGCAGGGACTTTATTGAAAGAGGAATAAAAGAATGTTTTAAATAAATGAAAGCCATGAAGGAGATTTATAGCTATGAAAGGAATAAGATGGAGGCAAATGACAATAAAAGAGTGATCAACCTTCAAATTTTATGCTTAGACGATTCACGAAAAGGAAGTGTCAAACTGTCTTAATTTATCTCTGTAACGTCCTATAATGAAATAAGAAATAAACAGCGTTTTATCGAAATTGCCTTGATATAACCATTTATTTTATCTAAAAATGAGCATCGTCACTGATAAAGAAAAGATTTAGCATACCAGTGCTTATAAAAAAACAAGATAACTTCATTTCCCGCTCAACATTATTTATGAAAAAAAAAAAAAATTCTTAGTAGTTTTAAGATTATTGAAAAAGTAAACGCACTGTTATTACGTTTTCAATGTATTAAGTCAAATGAATTTTTTTACAGATTATAAGCTGTAAAAAAATCCATTTGACTTAGCTTTAGAAATTTATCGTTTCAACAGTGCTTCAGTTGTTTGAGTCTTTAGTTATGTAAACTCGACAGCTAATACTATACGTTTGATGTGACTTAATTGTTTTGTAATAAGATAATAGCTCCTTCTTCACAGGTTTTAAATGTTTCCTGTTTCACTACTTGCACTTACTTATCATTTTAACCTTGAAAAGAAAGTATAATAAAATATTTATGAGTTCAAAGGGAAAAGAATCTTGAGTTTCGTGAGAACTCGAGTGAATCCGCAATTTATAAGATAATGACAGACATGAAATCTTATCATTGGTCTGGTGTTCCTACCTTTGAATGATATGTACCTGTTATGGTAAATGAAAGATTGAAATGTCTGTCCACTCTTCTTTTTTACTGTTTGTAAATGGTTTTTCAAAAACCATTCGATATCTTTTCAAGGTTTTGTAATACTTCCGAATGAGTTTTCTTAATCTTTTTCGTATCGAAGAAATACATAACGATACGATATTTCATCATGTTTTCAAAGGGAAAAAAATGAAAATTGGAACCGTTTCATTGATATGGATCATTATGCATGCAAAAGTTATTTTACTTTTAAATTTTCTAGGTCTCAAAAGACGCAGTTGTGTCAAAGACCTGTAGAATTCAGATCCGACTGTAATGATTACCAATGTTGAGTATTAAAAAAGTACTGCATTAAATATCTTCATCTTTAAATGGCGATAAACATGAGAATGCGAAACGACTAGAAATTTCTCCGACATCTCAATATCGTTCAAATTCTTAAACTTCTCTGCCCATAACTTATCTCTTACATTTTCCAAACTAAACATTTATTTAACGAGTCAGACAACTAAAAAGAATTTCTTAAAAATGTTTTCAGACCCCATCTTTATCAAGAGGATTTTTTTAAAATACCGAAAAGCATATCTTTGAAGTTTTTATATAGAAATCGAGATTTCAAAAATCTAATATCTATTCAGATGCGAGGGAATTGAAAATATTAAACATCTTGACACTCTTCTTTTAATATATTTTTGGAGCATAATAACAGATGGTTTCGAAATAACAGGCTTGAAGCATAAAATCATGAAATACTGATGAGCGAGCAATCTAAATTTGAAAGCGTGAAAACCCTCGTAAAATATATTTCAGGATTTTATAGGTTATAAAATGAAAGAATAAAAAATTTTTAAACTGTATTCAGCTTTCAAAGCAGACCTGCGATGTAATTCTTTGACATGCCTCTAAACATTCAGAATTATATTCACTTAGAAATAACAGTATGAAGAAGCAAAATTCAAAATCAAATTCAAAATGTATAATTATTATGTGAAATTAAATGTTATATATATAATATACACTTCTATGAAAGAAATATGCCTGTATCTTCCGAATAAAGCTAATTTTAGTTTTTTTGGCATGTTTTGGGACATTTTATTAAAATCATTGTATTTCTTTCAGATATAAAATTAATTTTATTTGAATTAACTTTATGTTTAATATTAATGGAAGAGTTATGTTGCTTTCCGAAAACGCAAATATATATATATGTGTATCTGTGATTGCATTCCTGTATATTTAATTTTGACATGTAATTCTTTGACGTGCCTCTAAACATTGAGAATTATATTCACTTAGAAATAACAATATGAAGAAGCAAAATTCAAAATGTATAATTGTTTTGTGAAATTAAATGTTATAAATATATATAATATATACTTCCATGAAAGAAACATGCCATTATCTTCTTAAGAAAGCTAATCTGAATTTCGATTGCTCATCAAACAATTAATTTACTAAAGTTTTTTTGTTAATAGCTTTGTTTTAGTAAATTACTTTTCAAGACATTTTGAAATAACGCATATCAAAACGTTTCCAACTTATGTATTTCTTTCAAATTCATTTTTTTATCTTTTATTAAAATGAGTAATGGTATCGTGTTAAGAAAAAATTTCCTTCGCGAGTGAACTTATAATTAGAGTGAAGTATTTTCCTATAAGCATTTTTTTTCTTCTTTCAAATGATGATTTTTCAAATTTAAATTATTTTTGTCTTTAAGACGAGAAATTTTTTATTGTTGTTTGTCAACCTTTTTCAAGCTCCTCATTTTTTTTTTTTTGCAAAGAGATAGAACCTTTAATATCGTTGTAAATTTCTTATTGTTTACATTTAATTTATTATTATCTTCTTAAAAATAAAATAATGGAATAAATGTTGAAAAAATAATGACAAAATACGTTTGATTACTTAAAGTGTTTCATATAAGTAATGAAAAGAGAATTAAAAGTATAACAAGCGTTTTTATTATTAATCAATAACCTAACATTATTACTTTAACAACTTCAGAATAGGTTTGGTAATCATTAAAAAGTACATTATTTTTTGAATTACTTACTTTGGAAGAAAAAAAAACTAGAACCAAGCAATAAAAAATGTGTTGACTTTAAATTAATAAATCCGAATTGCAAATTGTTACTCTTTAGAAAAGACAAATATAAATTCAATTAGTTTTTTTATATCTCAATTTCATAGTTAACAATTTATAATTTAAAATGAGCAGGAAAAAGAGCTAGATTTTTTAATCACTTTACTTGTTTCTCAAACATTAATTATTTGAAATTTATTGTAAGCCGAAGCTTTATACAAAAAAAAAATCAACGAGAATTTTGCAAAACTGCTTTAACGAAACGCTTGTAATAAACGTTATTTAAAAAAATCTATAATTTAAGATGGATTTTTAATTATTTATTAAATTATTATCTTATATATATTTCTGATGATTATTATTCTGATTAATTGTTTCAAGCTTCTTCAACATTATTTCTTTGCTCACATCAACAATTTCAAAACTATTTGATAACGATAATCTTGAGAACAGCATTGTAACTCTCAACCACAGTTTATGCACTTGCGCCAACATCCAACTCTCTAAACTTTCAGATCTCGTTTGATAATGGCACCTTAATATTTTATGTGGCACAAACACTTGAGTGATCTTTTTTGTTCCCGGTGAAAACTTGGGATTTTCGGCTTTAATGGCAGATATTTTCATTTGCCCAAAGTGCCCACTTAAAATTAATGAAATTTCAAGATTTCGAGCAATTGTTAAAAATGTTTAGCAACTACAAGCTTTAACTCAATTTATAACTTTTTTTTCTATTTTCAGCCTAATATTTTTGAGTAAAATTGGATGTTTTAACATTTTTTAAATTCTAATTGTAAATCAAGGATACTAATTTTTCAGGTACCTCAGAGGAAACTTCAAAATTGAATATAGCGTATATGAAAGAAAAGTTTATGCAGACATCATTTAAGATTGTCATTTAATGCTAATGCGCAATGTCCAAATAGCTTTTAAGGAATAATCTTTCGCATTATTACCTTTCATACTTCCTTTCCCCTTAATATAGTCAAAACGCTCAGAAATGAATTGCTACTTTATGCAAGATATAAAAAAATATTCCTATTGAGAGAAAAAATTTATGAGGAATTTCACTTTTTTCCATTCATTTTTCTAACTGTTCCTCAGACGATTGAAATTTTTTCCACTTATTTATTTGCATTTTAGAAATTCCCAGTACATTATACAAGAAAAATTGCAAGAAAATCAAATCAAATACCAAAATTTCCTCTTACTCTCAAACCTCTTATTGATTTTCTAGGAAAATTACATATTATTGAATGGCTTTTCCATGCTTAGGATGACAAAATCTGATGAAGAACTTCCAAGTTTAATTAAGATTCTGATGATAGAAGAGGAAAGATTAGCTGGACTTATGACAACAAAAAATTGCAAGGAAACGAAAATAAATCTAAAGGTTCTGCTTTTAAGATAAGGGTATCACTGATGCGACATTTTGAAATGCATCCCATGTGAGATCAGCTGTTATCTCCAGAAGATTTATAATCTTGATGAATATTAAATGCTCAGTTCATATGGAGTCTTAAGAGTTACAGTTCTTTTCTCTTTTTTACGCCAAAAGAATTTGTTGAACGCAAGGGGAGATTTAATGCCTATTTTCGTCCATCTGACGACATTTCTGGGAGAAAAGTTTCTGAAACTTTGTAATTAAAGATCTTTTATTACATGGGGTGAAACACATCTCATACTAGGCAAATGATCTAATTACTAGCTTAATAAAATAAGTTACGAAAAAGTGATGCCTTTCTTTTTTTATAATTGAAACCCTGTTAGCTGATTTTAAATATACTAATTTATGACTTCGTTCTGAAACTAAATAAATGAATTTCAAGTAATTGGGAAATAGAACACATCATTTCAAATTCATGATCATGAAAATGTATCCATTTAAATCCGTCTTGAAACTGTCTCCTATGTCTTATAAACTCTAAAAAAGTTTGTGGTAAAGAGGAAAAGAATACAAAATGATTCATTATCCAAAAAAGTGTAATGATAATCATAAGCATAAAAATATAAGATAATTTATTACTCCAAAAAGTAGAATAATTGTCATAAGCACCACAAGTGATTATTGAATTTTTTTTCTTTGGCCCTGTTACACATGATACAGGGTGTCCAAAAAGTTCCCGTACTGATGATTTGTGAATTTATTTTACAAAAACAATATGTTTAAAAAGAATTATTTTTATGCCAATGATAAAAAGCACTTTTAACATAACTAAGGAAAAAATACTGATTTTACATTTATAATAAATGTTCAAAATGTCCATCTCTTTCTTGGAGACAAAGCGGAACTCGTTTGCGCATGTTTTTCAAAACGCGTTTTAACATGTTGGGAGTGATTTCTTGTATCCTTTGGGTAATTGTGATTTTCGAATCATCTATTGTTTGAGGATCAACTTCATAAATTTTGTCCTTTAAATATCCCCACAGAAAAAAGTCCAGGATGGTCAGATCAGGGGATCGAGGTGGCCAAAGATTTTTTGAGATAAATCGATTGCCGAAAAAAGCTTCAAGCATGTTTATGGTTTCATTACTCGTATGGCAAAATTTAATATAATTGAAAAAAAAATCATGGAAAATGATTTTTTAAATTTGGAGTACGGGAACTTTTTGGACACCCAGTATCTACGACTCATAGATTGCCGAACAAATGCCGGGATATAAGATTGTATTCAACTGCATATTCACTAGACTGTTTAAATAATCATAAGATAATTTTTGCAGAGGGAATGAAATGGTGTTAGGTTATATCCCCCAAAGATGTCGAGTTTTTTAGGGATTGCAGAGGCAACGATTCCAATTCGTACTGCTGGGAACATGTTAGAATCTTTTGGTATTTCGTAAAAATTGCCTTTCAAGGTACTTTTGACAAAAGTTCTAAAGCAGATAAACCAATTAATTTGGGAAGCATGCGACGATTCGATCCCTACTAAACTGTCCAAATACAAATGATTGATCTAAAAAAGTCATGTAAAGATCTATCGTAAGGAGATGGAATTTCATCGAAATTGTGAAAACCCCTTCATCGTTACGGTAATGTTCAGTCAGATTTCTTTGCCAATCGGTGTATATCTGATAATTTAGAACGTACCTGGATGGAAATTTCTCCTGATTCAATTAGTTTCTGTTTGCTAAGTGGAGACATAAAATAAACAGAGTAAAGCTTGACGTTCATACATAGTTAATGTTGACCTTTCTCATTCGACTCTACAATATTGAACCGACACTTGATATACTTGGGAGTTTAGGTATAGCATTACTTATCCATAACATACCAGACTTTCCTTGCTGATAAATCATACATTCTCTACCTTTTATCTAAGCTTGTACGTGATATTTCAGGATATATAAATATTTATTTTATATATAGGCATACAAATACATATGTTATGTATTTATATGTATATATAACATATGTATACATATGATCTTAAAAGTTATAAATACATAACATATGAGTGTAAAAAATTACTCCAGAAGAATTCATCTAATTTCCATTAAAATTAAATTATATCAAGCCAGAAAAATAACCTCTATTCTAATCATGAGCATCAAAATATGATAATGTTATCAGATTTTTCTACGATAATTCTCAAAACGTTTTAAGATATTCTAAGAATTTTTTATATCACCCAATCATTATGAAATAATGTGATAATGTTAAGTAGGAGTGTATTTTCTGTCTATTTATAATACAATTCCTTTATTTAATAACAGAAGCATGATTCATCGTAATATTATATTATTAAAAATTTGGAGATTACTGAAAACGTGCAGGCGCTGTTTTAATGCAAAGCTGTCGATACTATTTATTTATAATCGGCCAATATTTTACCATACAATTTTTTACCATACCAATAATTTATTTATAAATGGTTTTCCAAATGGCTTATTTTTATTCGGTTCGCAACTAAGTCATTGCAGACTTTGCCAATAGATAGTTTTAGCACTTTGTTTCTTTTCCTTTCCTTTGCTCAAAGCCCCTAATTTATATGGTTTTCTTATTGCCTAAACTTTAACCTTTAATTTAGAAAAATATAGTATCAATTAGTTATTTAGTTTCAATTGTATCGCGATTTAAAGATAAAAGAACAAGATGAGCATTTCAGACATTTGTTTTATCTTATTATTTCTGAAAAAACAAAAACGCATCGCAAATACACAAGAAGTTATTTGCCTTATATGGGAACGAAGACTTGAAAAAAAAGTAGTGTCCAAACTGGTTTGCCAATTTTCGTTTGGGTGGTTTTTTTACTAAAATATGATCAACGATTTGGCCTCCCAGTTAAAGTTTATGAAACACATATCAAGCCTACAATTGATTCATATCGTCATAGCACAATACGTAAGATTAAAGAGAAGCTAAATGTATTATGTCCATGCAGTAAAAAATACTAAAACAGCTTGACTACGCCAAGAAACTCGATTTATGGATCCCTCGTAAGCTTAAAAGAATTCATTTGAAGCAACGCAATTGCTTCTGAAATTTTCTTTCGAAGGACTGCGAATTGGATTTATTTCTTAAATAACTAATTACTGTTGAAGAAAAGGGAATATTTTATAACAACGTAAATCATAAAAGACCATGGATCGATGAACCAACCCAGGCGATACCGAAAAATGTGATTCATACAAAAAAAAAGATTATGCAGTCAATTGGGTAGGATTATAAAAGAATTTTCCAAATTGAACCGTTAGCAAGAAACCAAACAATTAATTCAAACGTTACATTAAACAGCTTAAACTGAGCGAAGAAGTGCAAGAAAGGCATGTAGAATTGATAAATCTTAAAGATGTTGCTTCCCAGTATGCTAATACAAAGCCCTACACATCTTTAATCACTAGCCAAAAGTTATTGGAACTATGTTGGAATGTGTTCTCACATCTACCACATAGCCCCGACCTTGGACTTTCAAATTATCATTTATTTTCTTCATTGCTGAACTCTTTAAATGGTAAAATTTTTAATAACGCCCATGATGTAAAATCGCATTTAATTCGGGTTTTTGTTTGCCAAAATTAGGTTTTATGAACATATAAATATAACACAGCTTGAAAGGTGGCAAAAGGCCATCTACAAATATGGATAAGGCCCAACTGAATAAAGATATACTTTTTAGTAAAAATTTTGTATTTTCCTTCTTATTTAAAATCCGAAATCATTTTTTGTCAACCCAATATTATAGCTGATAAAATGCCAAATATTTCCTTTCTAAATTTCCCTTTAAGTGTTAGATTGAAGGAAAAAGATTTTAAAATTACTTTTTATGTTTATAAATTTAGGGTTGGGCTAATTTCCTACTAATAAATGGAATTAAATGCGCACATAATATGACTAGTATCATTTATTATTTTTTAAAGAACACTTAATTTTAAAGCATGGATACATTTTTAAATTTGATGTTTACTTTAATTTCTTTTCCATTGATATCCATTTTAAAAATGAATGAAATAATTGATAATTCATGTCTTTGTCAGTTGCTTAAATATTAAAAATTTCGTAGAAAGTCTTTGGAAAAGAAAATACTTATTTTCAGTTTACAGTGACTGTTAAGCCACTGTAAAAAACGAAAGATAACATCATTATCTAAAAGTCAAGACTCAGTTTTTTTAGTTTATTCCAGACATTTAGGGGATGAAAAATGACTTTTTCAATTTGCTTCAGAAAACCAGTCTTCAACTGGTGATTTCCGGTTGATAGATAACTTTCATAATCTGTTTGCAAATCTCTTTTCTCCCCATCACGCAAATTGAAGTAAAATTGAAAATATGCAAGTTATATTTCATCTTAAATTCTAAATCTTGTTTAGAGAAGATATTTACGGTTTTGCTGAACATTTCTGTATTTACCGCAATGGAGAAATATTTGACTACAAGGGTTAAAATTGTGATTTTATATATTGCTAAACAATTTCTGAATTTAGATTCCAGAAACTTTTTAAAAGTCACTGATGTTATTTATTTCTCCTTTATATCAATATTTCCTTTCACGGTCACCTATAAAGTGAAGAAATATATTTCACTTGTAAACTTTACTTACTCAATACTCTACATGTATTTTTATAATGCTAAACATATTCTTAAAAGAACTTTATTTTTTGTAAGAAATTGCTTTAACTGCTTACACTCACAAGTTCTCATTTACTCTTATGTAAAATGTAGCATGATTATTTCACTTTATATTTCAAAGAATTGATTTAATTTTATAGAGGGATTTGTAATTTAATTTTTTTAACTATTTAATTTAATTTAATTTTTATTTTATTCTTTAATTTAATTTCTTTTTAA
Organism: Argiope argentata; assembly: GCA_026289955.1. Taxonomy (NCBI): domain Eukaryota; kingdom Metazoa; phylum Arthropoda; class Arachnida; order Araneae; family Araneidae; genus Argiope; species Argiope argentata. The sequence continues at coordinate 3,754,967 of JAOUZG010008446.1, forward strand.
TTTAAATCTTTAATTTAATTTTTTTAAATTTAATTCTTTTATTTCTTTTTAATTAAATTCTTTAGTTTTTTAAATTAAATTCTTTAATTTAATTTTAATTTTTTGTCAGGATATATGTATTGTCGTTTTCAAAGATGTTTTATTGCAAAACGTCGTGTGATGAGTATGAAAATTAATCAGTGATTTAAAAATATACAAAATTAAGGTTTAAAAGAAATAATTCATTCTTATAACTGCAAACCAACACCAAATCGAAGTTAAAAGATAAACTGAATAACAATCATGCGACAGCAATGAAAATGGAAACTATGGTTTTTTCCTAATGGTCATTATTCGTTGCGGTACAACCCCTTCTGTAGGAAGTACTTCTTGCTAGCGGAGTAGAAGTGACTACAGCTCACGCCGTTTCTGTATCTACATGGAAAAAAGGTGGGGGGGGGGGAGGTCAACCACCACACACTAAATATGTCCTCTCTACATCAGGAAATCCTACCGGTATATTTATATAATCTTATAAAGGATATATTTAAACTTTTACATCAAAATACTTAGATGTTAATAAACACAAACGAAAACAGTAATATAAAACCTTGATTAACACCATATCCAAAGCATTAAAATTTAAAGACAATGGAAACATTAGTCACCAATGTTCAACTACCACTAGAGAGAGAAAAATGATATAAACTTTTCAAGGAAAGAATTAGCATATTCCCTCTAAGACTCCTGGGATGGTATTGATTACAGGAATTCGCGTGTTTATCGATGAAGCTCACAGGTGTCTCGTAGCTATCTTCCTCATGTGTCTTTAGAAATTCGGAACTTTCAGGATTCGATATCAAATCAAAATTCCAATGCTTTCAATCTACCACCAGGGATAGCCTTCGTTTGAATAGAGTTAGGTTGTCCTTATGGAAGTGGAAGAGCACAGGGATTTCCAAGTAGTTTAATTACACGGTTAGTATCTAGAATATTCAATACATTCAATGATCTCATTAGAGAGAATAATCGGAACATCGAAACGATCGTCTTTTATCTGTTCTTTCCAAATTGTATTTAAATACACAGGAATTCTAAATTGTGACAGTAATTGTTGACGTCGTTTTAGAATAGAAGTTTTGTTATGTAAATAAAATGTCATTTAGAGCTATAAGATAACTATTATTCATTCAGATGAATTATATTATTTTACATTTTATTGCAAGGTTTCAATAGCAAATTGTATTCCGAAAGCTTTAACTCTGTGATTTCATTTAATTTCAGCTAAAAAATAGAAATAATAATCAAAAGTTGCTTTAATTTCACGTATTTATATAATATTTGCAATAATCTCACTACCTAAATCTCAATATCTCCCTAATAATTCCATATCTTATGTGCAATATTTTATCCGTTTAACAACTATTTTAACTATTTATCCGAATAATTTCTTTGAGCAGCATAATTATCCCCCCCAAAAAAATTGTCAAAATAATAAGTGACGTATCTGTACTTTATTTTTGTATTGAAAATATTTTATTAACATTTTTTTAAAAATTAGCTGATCTTAACTCAAAAACTGAATAATAACTAAAAAATTAGATATTAACTCAAAAAAGTTTTAGAAGGTTATTTATTACATTATCAGCATCAAAATAAGCATTGCTGAATGTCTTTTTCACATTTGGTAATAAACAATAGTAGTTAGGGGTATAGTAACTTCAAATAAACAGTTTATTTGAAAGTGATATTTAATAGAATTATGTCTTGTAAGAAAATATTCTTGACAAAGTCATTCTCATTTATGTATTTACTAAATTTCCCAGAGCTGGATAGCCTGGTTGGTAGCTCGTATTCCTTAGATTGCGCGTTCGAACATCGCAGACCAAAGATTCTCCGAATATGTGGTGGCTGGCTCTCGTTAAATCTATAGTAGTCAGTCGAGAGTAATACTAGGGGGGTACCGTGTCAGAGGTGATCGTTCTCCATTCCAGATCTAAATTACGAACTGTGGATGAATGAATCAAAATACTTGAATAAAGTATGCCCTATAAAAAGGGTTGTGAATTATATGTAGCTAAATCGTACTCTTGGCCCTAGTTAGCGCTACTGAAAAACAAGACACACTCAATCGGTTTAAATCATTGACAGGCCGGTCAACGGGCTTGAAAAGTGCCATAAGTAACAGCAACACTAAATTTCCCAATTTGAGTATTTCAACTTTTCAAAAATAATAACTGTTGGAAAAAAAGGATATTGCTAGGATATTCGAGACATGCGTTTTAGATCTGTCTTTCGGTGAGTTCTCTGAAAGTCTTTTGAACGTAATAGTAATACAAATTAAATTTAATGTTTGAAATATTTGCAAATCTTTATTATTCTTCACAATTACATTCAACTGAATTCTCTAATGGATACTTCATACCATTTGAATAATTTTAATTACTGAATACATTTTAAGAAAAAGGAAACATTGACGTTTTTTAGCTTTTAGTTACCTTAATTATGACTTCATATTGCTTCTAGTTACTTTTAATGGTTCGGTACCATTATGTATATATATATTAATATAAGAAAGCTGAATAATATGATGACTGGATAGTCATAATTATAACTTAAAAAATTTAATTAAATTAAAAATAATATGAATAATTATAATTTTTATAGTGTATAATATTTCAGAATGAAATGAATAATGCATTCAGTATTCCTAGAGTTATGAAAATTATAACACCCTTGACAAACTAATTTTGCTGCTGATAGTTAACTTATTTAATCAATTCTCGATTTACTTATACGTTTATAAACATTTATTATTATAATACGATCTAGTCAATAACTCTTTGAAATATACTAATTACCAAATAAAAGGTGAAAGGATCGGTATGGCAATTCTTAAGATACCTGAAGAAAATTAGTACGCTCTCATCTAAAAGAGGACGCATAAACATATATTTTGATAACAATTTTAAATTGTTTGTTGACTAAGTCAAGGAATTTGTATTACAAATCCGCAACGATCTGCAAGTATTCAACATTCTTTACAGGGCTTTATATAAGCCTAATATCGGATAGATGATTTCACATTATACATAGGCAAAACCACATTTGTGTTGAAAAAACATCTTCAAACCTGCTTCCCAATTATTGATGTGATAAACGCACGAACTATAGTCTTAAAAAAAGGAAAGTACTGTGAGGGGAAAAGATTGAAGTTCAAAAATAATGTGCATACATTAGTAAATATTTCTTAGACTAAATCACCAACGCGTTTGATTTTAAAAATATTCAGCATTATGTTAATGATTTATATAGCGTAATAAGTACAAAAGCAATAATTATACCTTCAATTAATAACTACCATGAATAAATTTGTATTGCGAAATCAATTTTCACAGCTGAACTCTATACATTAGTTTAAATTGTAGTTTAATCTCGTGTTGATTTCAATGGGAAAACTAGATTTGGCATCAGACTGTGTATTATCCGTTTGTCCCATGAGACTTGATCATTTCCATGAGTGTGTTAATGAATCAAGTATTGTGAGAAATCAGAAACCATTAGAATGCCATTAGTGAAATCATTTACATGGTTATTCATGTAGTACATTTCTGAATAATGCCCTAAACTGACCCCTAACTCTAAATAGTATTCAGTAACATATCGTTTTATTAACTTTGTGACTGATTGATCCGTTTTACATCATTCATGGATTTATGGTATATAGTACCTACAGAAGTTTTTTTATGTGGAATTTATTCATAAATTTTTAGAATGTTTTATAAAGAAATAAATGAAATATCAGCATTATATATAATATGCAAATATGAATAGAAAATGTAACAAAGTTATCATAAAGCAGTATAGACTCATGATCCCTTAGGCAAAGAAATTTGCCGAAACATATTCAACTAAAAATGCATCCTGTTTATTGATTTGTTTCAAGTTAAACTTTGTTGGGAGCGTCTTCCTATTGTTACTGTGGTGTGTAAATGTGTAAGTTGCGTGTAAAAAAGGTTATTATGTCATTATCTGAAAGTAAATGAAAATTAAGATATCAATCTAATGCTATAAATCTTCATAAAATTAAGTTTATCAGGCAGAATTCTTATCAATTGAATGTATTATAATCTGTACCAATCAAAAGCTGAGTATTTAAATAACAAAATAAGAAAATAAATAAAGGTTGATATAAAGCTTATAAATATTCTTATTTATTTATTCTTTTTGAAATTGCAAAACTTACTTTCATTTTTTTAATAATTCCTTTTTAAATTTTAAGAAAGTACCTAAATTAAATTTTCAAATAAAACTTTATTGATTCCTTTATTTATATTATTAATCAAAATTTTAAATCATTCTAATTAATTTATAAGTATTGGATTTAACATTTTATTCTGCATTTTATAAATTATACAAAATTTAAAATTTTTAATCGAAAATTTTGTATGCGCCAGTGTAGCCTGCTGAAATAGCAAAATCTTTCCTTAACGGCAATTAACAAACTAAGTAAGCGGCCTCATTTTAAATAAACATTAACCAAGCCAGTTAACTTAAGCTCCTCATTTTCATCTGATTCTTATCATGAAACTGCCTTTATTTGCCGAAGGTTCTGCAAAATAACACCTCTCATTTGTATTCTTTGAAAATACTTCTGTTAAAAGAACTACTAATAATATGAATGAAATTATGATATATCATTGTGGTGAGCTAATTACTGAAGAATAATATTTTTTTTAACTTAGGGATTATCTTCAAACAGTCTTCTAAAAAATTCTTTCACCTTGCTCTTTTTTTAAAATTCAAATAAATTTTCTTTTGCTTTATTGTTTTATCCATATATCTGAGCAAAAAATAATTATTATCTTAGCTTCCATGATTCATTGAAAATTGAAAGTTATCATTTGAAAGTTATCGGTGTTTCAAGTTGACAAACGGGCATTTATTGGGTGTTATTTATACTAGCAGTGTAGACCATTTGCATAGAGCGGAAGCAATCTGACTTCAAATTTATGATACTTGGCCTAGTGACGTGTATTTTATAAAACCGAAGATTCTCTAACAAATCGTTTGAGATGATAGTGAGCAATTTATAGATTTTAGTGAAAAAAATTGAATTTTCTTTTGTCATTTCTTGGAAAATGAGAACATTTTTCAGCGTGAATTTATCGCTTCGGCGTTAGAAATTTTTTATTGACTAGCCTTGCACCAAAAATTGTCGTAAGCTAAAGCGAATGTGAGCCATATATATACACACTCAGGTCATTTTTAAAAAAACATTGGAATGTTTCAGGATCTCCACAAACTTGCTACATTTCCAATGTTACTTAATATTAATATAATTATTGTCTATTGTTAATTTTATTTTGCTTATCTTTTAGTATTGGATATGGGCACTTCAAAATGTTTAGCATTTAAATCGAAGTTTCGATTTCATAAAAATTAATTAATTTTTTATATTTTTCTAGGAATTTCAAAAGACAATAGTGAGTTGTGAATTTTGAGAACTAAATTTACCTAAATAAATAGTTTTATTTAATTTTCTACAGAATTTATCATAAAAGTAACGTTTTAGCAATGGTAAAGCAATTTTATTTGATTTCTTTTAACTGATTCTAACTATAGATACAATTCTTTACTTGATAACAAATTAATATTTTTATAACAATCACAAATATAATTAGAAAAATAAAATAATTAGAAAAAAATCAGAAATTTAAAGTTTCATTTTTTAAATAGTAAAACATTATTTTTTTATGATTAGAAAATATTTTTTTTTAAATTGCTCTCTTTCTTCAATTTTAATTACAATGAAGAAAATTAGTAATTTATTGAAATTTTCTACAACTCCGAATTCTAATTCAAAATCATTAATTTGTGATGGAATTCCAAGCTACCATCATTGTTATAGATTCTCTACATATATTTAAAGAAATGTCACATAGGAAACCATTACTGCAATGAATTAAAGGTAATAATAGCACGAAATATGAATTTTACAAGACAAAAAAATATTTTTTAATAAAATAATATTTATTATAATAAAAATACAAAAAATAATATTATAATAAAAGTAATATTTTTGTCTAAAACACTTAAATGCAAGAAATGAAATCATTACACGAATAAGCTCTTCAAAATGTTAGGCCTCGTTTAATAAATTTACAACCACATTTTGTTTATCCCTTGTCTGCTATTCATGTTCTATACCTTCTGGGGATTCATTGAATGATGTTCTTGTAATAAACTGAATTGTCCACTTGCTCCATTTGGTATGATTCGCATTTTCCATTGCTTTGTCCACGGCAATCCGGTCATTCAAGTACAAAAGATGCCTAAGGCAGGTCAGGATAAATCGTTATTATTACCCTTAGTCTAGCTACGATAAATCAATCCTTTTACTTCGCACTTTTTTTGGTTGTTTTCATACTCTTTAGAAAACTAAGGCCATATATCAATCCATTAGGGTCATTCTTCTCATAGGACTGTGTCACAATTTATTTATAGAAATGCAGAAAACAAATCTAACTAGTTGAATGCTAGAGAATTCAAGTAAAGTTATAAATATTAACATTTTCAATTATGGAAAAAATTCCTAAAAAAAGAGATGGACCAAAAATACCATTCAGAACTCAGTTTGTCATTATTTAATATGCCTAATAAAGTTATAACAATCCAAAGCCATATTTGATTCAAGACATTCCTTTAGAAAAAATACAGTTAGCATAATATAAAGATTAATCTTTTTTTTCTTTTAAAAATTCAGTAACTCATATCAGATTCTTGTTTACTGCTGTCAACAATTTTCTCAAAATAATAATAATAATAATAATAATGCTATGCATAAAGTGAAATTGACTTAAAGGAAAGTAATACAACTTAAATTCTGCTCTTTATAGTTCCGAATAATTTTAAGCACACTTAAAAAGTGCTTTCATAAGCTTAGATTTTTTTTTGTCTAGAGTAAAATTGTATAATCAAAGTTATACTCCTAATTCTACACATCATTACGGGCCTGAATTATAGCTGCGCTCGATTCTCTATAAATATTATTTCGGGATAAGTTTTTAAAAGTATCAGTTAAGATGTCCACTTGCTTAAAATGGTCATCCTTTATGAGGATGAAGGTCAAAATTACATTTACAGTAATTATATACAATTTCTTTGCTTCGTATTATTCCATCAAATAATACTGACTGAAATTTAGAAGAAAAGTTAATAATGGAATTTCTAATTTTGTTTTCAAATTAGTTCTATTAGCTATTTAGTATTTAATTTATAATAATAGTTTTTAAATGAAAGAAGCATCAATTTTAAGTAAAAAGTTTCAATTCTTCCAGATAAATGTATTTTCATTATTAATTTTACTGCTTAACTACAAGTAGATCATAAAAGAAGATGGCATTATATAACCTCATTAAATATGGATAAAGATAATTTAAATTGAATGGCGATAAAATTATTTTTGTTATTTCTAAAATTATAACATTTATTTATATGTAGTAGAAGAAAACATTAACTTTAATGTAAGTATTCGAGACAGAAATAAAGAAACCTAATCCCGTAGTGATAAAGTTTATTTAAATGTTATGCAATTTTCTTTTCATCTTAAAAGGATTTAAAATGGAAATAATAAACTCTCTATGAGAGAGATGATGACATAGTTAAATGCCATATAAGAAATATGGATTTTATCAAGATATCATTCATCCACTATGAAATCGACATATCTATTTCTATTTGCTTCGAAATTTGCTTTTTTTTCTAATCTATTATATTAAATTTATTTGCTTCTCACTACAGTATACAGGCTCTTTACCTACATCAATTTTTAGCTCCTTCATAGTTACTAAGATTCAACTTTCTGAACTGTATCGATGTTTTACTGTCAGAATAGACTGCACTTTAAAGTGATTATTGAACTACATTCTTGTGAAAGATGAAAAGCATGTTTGTGAATTTCTCAAAATAAAATGTCTTCAAACATTTATTAAAATAGTTCGATGCAAAATTTTCTAATTGCAGATGAAATTACTTCATTCATATTGTCACTAATGAGTGCATATTTTCCCCCTACTTTAAACTACATAAAATCGTTATAATTTTCTTTTTTATATATTGAGATTAGCATTTTTCTAACTATTTTCATTTCCAATTAGAGTTGTAAAATGAGAACATTTGTTAGGCCAACTCATTTCCAGTTAACAAATAATTATTCGTGTCTGTAGCCAAAAAGACAATATATAAGTAATTCTTTCTTTTTTTCGACAAATACATTTTTCTGTTTAAGCTGGTTTTTTGACTTATACTTGTTTTTTCTCCACTTTTTAGATGAAGAAATTAAATGCTTATTTTTTCGGAAAAAATATAATACAAAAATTTATTTGTTACAATTTATTGATGTTGAAATTTATTAAAAAGGATTGATTTCGATTCATTAACACCTAAAAAATGTAGCAGCCACACATATTTCTTAAAATATGCATTTCTTAAATTTCGATTCTTGATAAGTTTAGGATATTAAAAAGCAAAAAATTGATTCCAGATGACTCAGTACTGATTATGTGGCATAGACAGTAGAAAAATCATAGAATCATATGGAATTGACTATTATCGCTAAAAAGATGTTGTTGTTGTTACTAATGTCACTTGTCATGGACAAGCGCGCTGATGGCCGTTAGCGATTATAAACCGAACGTATGTCTCTTGTATTTGACGTAGCGCCTACTAGGGCCAAGAGTACGACTTAGCTACACACTCATCACATTCGCTATCAGAGCCCCGTTTTTACAGGGGAGCATATTCATGCACCTCACAGATAGTATACAGAAGAACAACCATTCCTTGACCGGGACTCGAGCCCGTGAAGCCCAGATCACGAGGAAGATGTTCTACCTCTGTGCCAGGACGCTGGTATGATAAAAAAAATTCTAATATTAGAAAAATGTATTTATATCTGATTTCTAGAATATAGAATTGATATTTTCATCTTATTTCCAAATCATTGTTATAATACTGACAACGCTTTGTAATTGTGCTTTTAACTTTGTATTCTTAACATTTTTATCATTTGGTCCCTTTTAATGTATGTTTGTAAATTTAAATCACCAGAATCTATCGGTCTCTTAATCTTTTTTTCAAAATTTATGAAATACTTTTCCCAGATATTCTATCTTAGGAGGCTATGAAATGGGACATGTCATTTCCATCAATAGATGAATGGCTGCATTGTCATCTACATTTCTACTCTACCTAGAGAGAATAAAGAGAATAATTTATTTGCCCTGATGTCGTGATATTCTTCTCTGTACTTACTCTCACAAACAAGAGAATGCTGTAACTGTTATTTGTTATATGAAGGCACAAAAGAATCTTCTTGAATCTACCACTGTCTGATCATCTGTTTCCCTCTTGCATGCTTCTAATGAAAATTACTCTGGAGATCGATAAGTTTAATATTATTTTTGTTAACATTGATTATTTACAATATTCTAAAAAAACGTAAAAAATATTTAGGTACGATAAAATATCATTCCAATAATATATTTTTTTAATTTTTTAGTAAAATAATCAAGTATTAGTTAGATAAAATGTTCTTTTTTTGTAATTTTAAATTAAACGCTCCGTTATCATATAATATACAATATATTTTCTTCATCTCCAAAAGAATATGTTTACTTTTTCATTAATTTTAATATTCATTCCAACATTTTGCTTTTCACTGTAGAGAATACATTTATTGAAACCATTATCAACTGCCACTATTTACTTATTAGAGAAACTGAAACTGAAATCATTAACTGAGAGATATTAAGACTAGTTCAAGCATCTAATGATTTGGAAGTGCCCTACTTTTAACGCAATATGATGCAATTACAACAGTCATTAGTTTTGAATTAAAAAAATGAAACATGTTCATTTTTCTCTCATTTGGCTGCCTCGAAACGAATTTGGTGCTTTAAAGAATCTGTATGTTTCCTCACAATGGTAAATAAATCAAATTGTCTTTCCCAGTTTCTAAAATGATAATTCAATATAATAAGACTTTCTTATGCTAAAGGAACACATCATACCGAGTGTTTTAAAATTGCTACTCTAATTAAGATGTATACTCGTGTTATCGGAGGGCAAAAGGGTTAGAGTCAGAGAGAGTTATTAATGTCGAATGAATCTTGGAACAAAATTATTTCGGTCTTTTAAAATATCCAAAATTGTCAATTTGAATCAATGTAATACCTTAACAAGTTAATAAAATTGAAAGAAAAAATATGGAATTTTACTAATGTGACAAAAATGTAAAGATTTTTTTCATTTATATTTAACGTGCATGTCACGTGCCAATGGCAAAATTGTTTACTGAGACGCCTTTTTTGTTATTTGCTGTAACTGCATTTAATGTTGTAAAATATCAATACGCATCCAGTCCAGATAATCAACATCTCGATTATAGATAAATTATCTAAAAAAATTCTATAAAGAGCCCTTTCCTGGAATCATTGCATTTATTTATATAAAGCTCTTAATTACAATTGAAAAATAAATAATTATTAAATTGAAAGCAAAAGGATTATTATCACTTAATTCATAGGAGTTACTGACGAATAAGCAGAGATTTACATTCAGATAATTTAATGTGAATATTTTTGAAAATTACATAAATGTAGTTAATTTACTAAACTTACTAATTTATATTACAATTTTAAAGCTATTAACTCTAAAATATATATTCAGAAATGTACTTACAAGTATGTGACTTTTGTAATGAGATCTTGTTACTCATATTTGTATAAGTTTGGGGAACATATGTAAATTATCAGGATAAATGGAAATTCTTGACGCCTGTATAGATGATTAACTGTTTTTTTATCTCGTCTTGTATATATTCATTGTTAAAATATGTTAAATTTAAAAAAATTAATTTTTATACATAAACGTTTAATAACCAAACGATACAATTATTTATTTTTACCTCTTACACAAAAGCCAAAATTTATTTTAATGATAAACAATAACCAATATCTTTCTGAATGACTGCTTATTAAAAAGAACCGTAAATAATATAGAATAAAAAACACATCGAGATAAAATCATGCGATCTGATTATATCTGTGTATTAACTCAATTTCTTTTTCAAATGCTCATTGAACTTTTCAATCTACGATACAAATTAATTTTTGGATATTATTTTTACATCTTAATTCATGAAGTTACGTCTACGAATTTGAAAGGTAACTTCCTGCCACAATTGATGATATGAAAAATTCAAACCAGAAAAAAATAAGACAATCATAAGACAATCTCTGAAGTTAAAAAAAATATAGTTAACTTCATTTTATGGGTCTATTCTATCATTCCAGAAGGCACTGAAATATTAAAGAGTTGGTTATGTAGTTAGAAAAAGTCATAAGGAATTAAGTTTTAATTTTTATTTCCGAGGTAATTGAGCTAATTGCTGATATCATATGCAGAAGATATCAACATTTCAAGTTTCAGAAGAAGAAAAAATTCAGAAAATAAAGAAATAAGAGAATTCTTTCTACGAATGAATCGTGGCTTTCATGTCATAAAAGTATATTAAAATTTATGTTTTTACTTTCGCAGACAAAGTTAATCTTTTCTTTACATCTAGGAAGCGGATATATACCACAATAGAAATCATGGACGTTGAAGAAGAATTTTCAGAATTTTATGTAAATTTTGTATGATGCGCTGAAATAAACCGAATCTTATTCCAAACAGAAATTTTGATCTTGCGATTCAAGAGGACACGATATACCATTTGTGAATACAATCCTTTTTTATGATGTACTTAGGCCATAAAACGCTTTTTCAGCCTCAGCATAAATAACAGAACTATTCACTTTCCGAATTAATTACCCGCTCAAATATGGTAGTAAAACACAAAGCTATATAACTGAATACTGAGACCAATATAGAGCTTTCCACTTTTCCCTCTTCTTTGTACTTAAGGACAAAGAAAATGAAATCAAGTTGTGTTTCTTTTATTTTTCATATTCCTTGAAGGAACAAAAGAAGCCTTACTTATTCTCTCCTTCAAATCTTTTTTTTTTTACCTTTAATCTTATTCATGATCACATTTTTTTGAAATTATACTGAATGCTTAATCCATGCATTTTCCCAGGTCATTGCTCTTTTAGAAGTGAATTAATTTGTTTATTTGCATCAGTAATTAGATTCAGAAGGTAAAATCTATTGAAAAGTATTCTTTTAGGTAATATAAAGAAAAATTAAAAAAAAAAATCCTTACGGATTAAAATTTTTGTCATTCTTTACAGATAAAAAATTACCATTCATATTTAAGCATGTATAAATAAATGGATTATTGCTTGAAATATTTTTTTTTCCTTTTTCATTAACAAAATCTTTTCGATATATGATTAACAAAGCTTTATTTAATATGTGCAGGATGGAAACGAATGCAAATTTATTTAAATTTATCTTGAACGCCAACTTTCAATTACCTTTGGACTTCGCGCACCGGTAGATTGTAAAGTCTTTCTTAAACGCGTGTAAATTGAATTTAAAGAGTCCTCATGAAGTCAAAAGATTTAACGCACAAGTCAAAGCAGTTAAATGCACAAAATGCTTCATCATTAAAATACATAATTGAGGTTTTTATCACTTGTAAAAGTGAATAAATAAATAATTGATTACTTATTATTAATAATAAATGTTTTTGAAAACATTTCTCCTTATTTCTAATTTTCACAGCTTTTAACATTTTAAAAAATTTTGCTTCATGCTGATTTTTATAAAGTTTGCTAAAAAGTTGAAACTGAAAAATTTGTTTTTTCTTACATAAATAAATTTTAATCCTTAAATACATACATATTAGACATTTTAAAGGTATTAACCCATTTTTATATTTCGGATTTCTATTGATAACATCAACGCTAAAATATATTTTTAGCAAACATTTTCGTTAGAGTTTGTAAACATCCTTTGTAAAAGCACTATTAACAGAATTGATTTTTAAAATTCCATAACTTTAACAAATTACTTTTTTTTTTCTAGAACAATTTAATCGCATGAATAAAGTTAATTTCAATAAATTCATTTAGTAAAAAAATGATAATCGCAAGATAGAAGAAGGCGATTTTTGATAAGTACCAGAAAAACTCCTATTCTGGTATTCTTTTTTTTTCATATCCTATAATCTTTGATTGGAATTCCCTTCAATCTCGTTTTATTCCTAAATTAAAAAAAACTCGTTTTCCAATTTTTTTAAATTAAAATTATTGATAGTTCTTTCATGTACCGTGTTAAATTAGGTTAATATAAAATTTAAAAATTGAAATGTTATTGGATTACAAATTAAAAAATTTCACTATCTAAAAAATTAACTCATTTTTAAATAACATACAATAGATCGATATTTTTCATGAGTACTTTTCAAATTTAAAATGTTGACACATCAATGCTTCTAAAAATATTAGCTACATTATTTTATTATTAATAACTACATGTTAAATAAACAATTAAAATTTTTTGCTGAATTTTTGAAAATTTAAAAAGTTGAAGAAGAATAAAATTTTAATAGTAAGTTTATGCCTTTAACTATTCATCACTTATTTTTAAATAACAACGTGATTAAATACTTTTATTAAATGAAAGCTTATTCTAAAGTGAAATCTTACATTTTTTATCACATCTTAATTCTATTTAATTTTCATCATTCAAATACATTCTTCCTATTTCAAAAATTGTATCCTAATGGAAATCTTTTAAGAATATGACTTTAAGCTTTTTTAGGCAGTTATTTTCATGTTAAACTGATATCAGACAAAGTTCAATTTCAGAAATTTAAAAAAATCTACTCAAGGCCGGAAAGGGCTCTGTAAAATTTCTTTTCAGTGCATTAAACATTTTTAAGGAATGCGAAATAAATCTTATTTAAAGTATCATTAAAAACATTTTGTATTATTGCATGAATTCTCTAAAATTAAAATACAATGCATATTGCTGAGGTTTACGCTTAAAGATGTTGTTTTAACAGAAATAATTCTTCCGATTATAAAACCGGATTCAGTTTCTAGAATAAAATAAGTAAATTTATTGCTTTTTTACAGCGTCATTAAATCTCTTCCTTTTTGGCACAAATTCTATAGTTTTGATTGGATAAAGGAGAAAGAGAGAGGTGAAGTTTGTTTTTAATTTGAGAGTTCAAAGTTAGTGCTATGTCTACTTTTACCAATAGGTATTAATTATTGTTTCAGACTGAATAAACTTTCATCAGATTAAAATTTGTTTTGTAGCATTTTTATAAACAACTAAATTTATTTTTTTTAAGTTAAAAACTTGGAAACTTTTCAATTTTTATTCCCACGTTTCGAGACAGAAAAGCTTTTCTGCGCACGAAACTTAAATGAGATACACACAGTCACTGAAGTGTGAAATGATATCCTTTTCGTATGACAATCTTTTGAACTGAAACTAAAAATTCCAGATTTGGAAAGGTATTTTGCTGAAAATCAAATCTTCTACAAATTTGTCACACTTGCGTAACTTGTCGATTTTTGCCTTTAGAAGATTTTCCGATTTTTCAGAGAAATCCTAAACAAAAGCTCTCTGATTGGTGATATTGTTTAAGTTATTTTTATGAGTATTTTTATGAATATAATAGGAGATAATTGGTAAGAAAATTCTAGTATAAGTCCGAATCAATTATTTTTCTTATGCGATATTAATTCTATATAAGTTTTATAACTTGAATTCTTCTTCCACCAAGGTAAATAGATTTCATTCGTAGATTTATGCTTCTGACAACGCAAATTTTAAGTTAACTTAATATTGTCCCAACTTTCAACTGTAAATTAATAAGCCTATTCTAATCCATTTTTTAAAATTGGAATTCTCTATCCAAATTAAGTAATATGCTTTTTGTTCTTGTTATTTATAGATTTTTTTATAAAAAAATGTATAATCATCTAAACATTGAGAGACCATACAAGAGTTTTAATAATGCGATTACTGAAACATTAAGATATTTTCAAATCTCTTCTCCAGGTCAACTAGAACTTTCCACATTTAGTATAATATACGAAAGAAAAACTCATTAAATTTCTTCAACGAAATGTATACTAGAGAGGCTTCATGAAATTTTTTTAAAGCTGCTAGTTTTTGTTTTTCCCCCTTTTTTGCAGTGAGTTCCGTTTTACACAAATGCTTGCGAAATGCGTGAAACAGGTAAAATTAGTATTATCATGCCATGTCTCATAAGAAACGTATTGAGAAATAAAAGAAATAATTCTTTCATCTACTCATCTAATTTATGTAAGCAACATTTCTTGAAATAATTAAATCTTCAAATTCTGCCAGGCTCCAGTATTGACGTCTTGATAAAATAACTTTTTTTAATAATTTTTCTTTGGATCAAAATCTTCTATTTTCATAATGACTTTTGGGAGATATCTTTTCACAACTCATAACTACTGGATATCAATAAAAATGCATCAATTCTTGAATAAAATATGAATATTACCATGTAAAGAAAAACTAGATCATTCGTCGTGATTGCTTTGGCAATAATAGCGTTTCGTGGACCTGTCAATAATCAGATAGTTTTGTCTGTAACTTCAGGAGTTTATTCTAAAATTTAAAAAAAAAGATCCGCTCAGTTATATTTTAGAATTAAGCGTTCAGTATGCGACTTAACGTCCAAATCCATCAAAATTCTTTCATACTACGTCATTACCTAGAAAATATATAGAGGAAATTCTGTTACGTTTTTATATCACGAGGAATAAGTCTCGAGAAAAGGATTTTTTTACCAGCCATTATCCACAGTTTAAATAATAGGAACTAAATTACAGATGCAATCTCTGTTGTATGTAATTTCACTCATTATTGTTTTTTAAAATTTCTGTATGAATTTTATTTATATTCATTTCTTACTTATTTACAATACCTAAAGTTTCCAATAAACTTTCATTAAAATAAAGAAGAAAAATTGCAGTCAAAACAATCCGAATAGAATTTTGAATTTCCTTTTATTTCAATAAGGTCAATTATAAATGAAATTCCAATGACGAAGGTAATTATTTTTTTGATTATTGATGTTCAAGGATTCCTGTTATATTTATTTATTTATTTCATCTATAATATTACAAATCAAGGTATTGAAAATAAGCCTTCTAACGTATAAATAATCAATTTCTTTTATTTAATTTAAAACAGATATTTAGCTCATTTTTTTAAAAAAAATGGATAGTCATTAAGCTCAAAGGCAGTTCATTTCTGACACCTCCTTTAAAATAAAAAATCGTTAAGATACTTTATTTTCATAATGATAAAACCAATGGCTGTAGTTTCTTAAAAAATATGACTTAAAGAAATAATTCTCAGTTATTCATGGTAATAAATGAAACACTTTCGCACCGAAGAATGTTAATGCTTCATTTGTTGCTATCCAACCCCATTCGCTCCCCGACGAATACTTTCCCCAGCTGCCAATGATCAGTGGCAAATGACCGCATGAATGTCAAATACGCCCATGTGTCAGAATCTCTCTTGTCACGTTACACTCGATATTAGTGGTGATAAAGTAACAGATGCTTCAGCAAGCGATGGACACGAGGGAATTGAATAGTTATACATCTGTCTTTCAGTGATTCAGTTTAGTGTCAAATTAGTTAAACTACCATATTACTCGCGTTTCTTCATAAGATAATAGAAGTCCAATTGTATCACTCGAATGGATTAATTCTTCATGAGTTATTATTTTCCGTTATATCTTTGGTCATAAGTAATATGTACAAGTATTTTGATGTATATCAAATAAGGATTTTATGATGCTGATGAATAGTACCTTGTTATTTATATCAATTTGTGGTTATTTTGTGATTTATTCATATTCATGAATATTATTAAATGAATATTAATATAAATGAATATTAATATAAACGAATATTATTAAATAAAAATAAAAGTATTTATCGATTATTGTATTCTAAAAGTATTTCTGGTTATGTATCTTGAAATAAAAAGATAGTTTCTCTAGGAAATTATAGCAATGACAAAGAATATTTTTACTGGAACGTATAAATCATTAATTCCAAAGTAAAAAATTACTATAAATTATGCCCATCCTTGAAAACTACTTGTGTATGAATGAAGTTTGTTTATATACTATTTAGGTAAGTTTAAGAGTACATAATTTATTTAAACCATAAATGAACAAAACTTCATTGGTAGACATGTAGTTTTCAATTAACTGAACTAGATAATGCAAAGCAAAAAGTTTTAATAGATAATATAAAAGAAAACATTATCTCACACTCATAACAATCAAATTTACATTATCTTTATTTCAACAAGGTCTTGAGAAATGTTGCATTTTTTATTAATTCTATAAATGATATTAAAAATCAATATAAACATAGAATAACATCTCAATAGCCCCATTGCAAATTACATCATAAAGGGGAAATGTAACATAAAAGAGACTCCTGGACCATGTATATTAATGATATATTACAAAAAAAAGTATTGTGGTGATAACTTTCCTCTATTTGCGTGAAAGTTTTTGACTTTCTTATGTATAGCATGATAACTGAATTTCCAGTACATTTTATAATTCTAATGATCGTTAAATGCTGATTTTCCTTTCCTATATGAAATCTCATTTTACAAGTCTCTAAAATAAAAAAATATATTCTAATTACACCAAATAAACCACGGAAAGGAAGTTTTCTAAACTAGACAATAAATAACAATTTTAGTTTGATTCCTTTATACAAGTTCTCGGATAGAGTATATAAAATTGGGCTTAGGCAAACACTTTAAAATATCTAAACTGCTAATTTTCTGAATAGTGCCATAATCCAGAAATTCGTGCATGGATAGCTAAATTTAAACCATTAAGAATGGAAGTAGGGTCAACTTTGCTGGTCATTAAAAGGGTGCATACACGTAAGATTTCTATCTCTGCTTCTGGTAAGTCTTGAAATATACAGATGTATTCATTTCCTTATATTAAACTAAGTAGAGGAATAACTCTTTGTGGGAAGAAGATAATTCATAGCATAAGAGAAACAACGGTTTTCTGCACGAATATCTGCAATAATAATTGAGTATAGTCCTGGGAAACGATATTTTTCGGAGCAGTGGCACATTATGGTTTTGGTACACAATAATATTTTCTAATACGAACCGATACCAGCATGTTTCAGTCTGCATTATTACTTTTGTTCGGTTCCAAAAAAAATCTAATGACAGATACAAATTTTTATTGCAGATTTTCTGACATAAAATAAATAATTTATAATTAATATTGTGATAATGAGTGATTTCATATTGGAATAACTCTCCAATAGATATATGATTAATAAATGGATTTTAATTTATTAACCGACATCAGTTTATTAAATTACCAACCAGGTTTAAAACTACATGAGGTTTGTTCCGGAAACGTAGTTTTAAACCAGATAATTTTTTCATCCAGAAAATTTTCATAGTTTTTCCTGTATTTTAAACCATTATTATTTTTCATCCTGGTAAAATCAAAGAGATGTTGTCCACATCTATGCGCCTCTTCATATTTGTAAGTCACAATAACGAATTGACGTATAAGCCCGAAATGTTTAACAGACATCGGGAGAATAAAGATTGATTAACCAAACAATCAAGTTTCTAACCTACAATCTTCCAGTCTCAAAGCTGAAGCTGCTACTGCGCTACAGTAGCACAATTTACAGTTAGAAAAGAAATACGAAGGAAGCTTGCAGCCTATAAAGATTTGCTTTTCTTTTTACAACGACAAAATAATAAGTGAGACAGAAAAGGTATAGTTCTCTTTATATAAAGCAGTACTAATTATTTTAGAATCAGTAGTTAATCATTGTTAACAGCAATGGGTTTATGAATTAATGAAATTTCTGTGTCAGTACGCTTTCTGAAAGCAAAATATTATATAGTTGCAAGAGAGGAATATAGAGCTCATTTTTTTCTCTCAAATTAGGATCAAACTTCTTCTACACCTACTTTCAAATCGTGAATAAATAACATTTCCAATTAGAATAACTTTTTTTATGTAGACGAACAGGAAAGCAGAATGTATACGTAATTAAAAACAATAGAATCAAAAGAGAAGACATTTTGTTCTGGTGAATTAGTTGCATACTACTACGTATTTACTATAATCTCAATAACTACACTTCTACTTCTTTGTAATTTCACATGCTATGTTTGGATCTATATTTAATATTTTTTCGTTTATAAAACGTTTTATACATTTTTTTCGCAGTGCATATTTTATTCATGGGAATGGCTTTTTTCTGTATTTTAATTTTACAAATTGTTTGTATGGTATTTGAATAATGTCCTAGATTTATACTTTCAGTATTTGATTTCATGATCTTAATTTCAAATTATTCTGCAATTAAAAAAATGAAATATCTAAAAAAGGTATAATGTAGAACGAAACCTTTTTTCTTCGGAAAAAATGATATCATTTCTTGAAACGAAAGTTTTCTGATAAGTAAAGATAATAAAACTTGAATGTGAGGACCGGATTTATTATTTACGAAATTATAGAGATATGATGTTGAAAATTTTTGAAAATAAATTAAAAACATTTTTTAAGAGTTTTAGAAAAGACTAAGTTGTCTGTAAAGTAGTAGGTATGCCTGAAAATCAATTTTTCTCTATTCTACGTGAAGTGCCATGATTTTTACTTAGTAATAAACACAGCTTAATGACTCAGGGAAGCAAAAATTATCTTGTTGAAACTTTGGTTAATAGAATTTTGTATGAAGATAAGAGATTTTTTTTTGAAAAAAATTCACTACATCATTTTAGTTTTCGAAATCTTTTTTTCTAAACCAGCAAGAAGTAGGACGGTCTTTGCTTTAGAAATATATATGGTATATGTTTGATTGTTGAGAAATTATTTAATCAAAAAATACAAAATATGTTTAACCAGGATTCAAGTTAAACATATTTTATCCTAAAAATACATAGTTCCTGAATAAAACTAAATTGAATCTTTCCATTCCCCAAAGGTTTAATGTTGAATCTTTAAGGTTTATGTAAGTAATCAACTCTTTAAGTTTTTTAATGATTACGTGAAATATATAGTGACATTAGATTATGAAAATTATCGTGTAAATTAGTATTCTAATTTTGATACTAATTATAAGATATATCAAGAAATACCTTATCCCCGGGGGGCACCTCGTAATTGGAGATGAGATGCTTCCGGTATGGTGACTGGATCTCGCCAACCCGGTAGGTACACAAATAGGTGGTGATTAGACTCCTCTAATCGATGACGGGACGTACTTCCTTTGGAGAGGGTTGTACCGTCGCTGGTGACGGCCATTAGGACTCAACCACAGTTCCCTCAAATTGCTATTGGGGCGGTCCGTACATTCAGTGCTGATGTTTAATCCGTGTGTCTTCGCGGCGAGTCGGAGACTCTGTTCTATGACTTAAATAAAAAAAGACAGATTGGCTATCTTTCATCAAAGAAAAAAACTCGTAGAATTAAGATGCTTAATATGTATAGTTCATAAATTCTTTTATGCATGCGCAAAGTAACAGTGTGACATCTTTCAGTATTTTCTGTAAAATAGAAACTTGAAAATGCATATACTGTGTTAACATTGTAAGTTATTTTGGTAGAAGCTATAATGATGAAAGCTGCGTTCGTTCCCCTTGAATTCTTGATGTATTTTTATCATAGCTATAAGTTCATGTTTCCCCTACTGTTAAAATTATTTTAAAATCTTTTAGAAAATGAGCACAATTCATGCTCTGCTCACTTGAAAAGATTTAGCATAGTTATTTGTTCCGACAAGAGTTGTATTCTCAAACTAATTTGTCCTTCACTCTTCCTAAACCTAAATGTTCAAATCAAATGAGTTGAATGAATGATGTCTGCGAAGCATCTTAACTGAATTTGTTTTAAACTTGTGAGTAGGGCACTAGTACCGCTGCCTTTGATCAAGCCTCTGATATCAAATTTACATGCAAAATTCCTGTGTGTTCTAGAATGTCTTATTTTCATTAAATAACTAAGTAACTAACTCTGTGCATAAAATTAAGATTATATTGAACTAAAAGAAAATCTAAAATCAATGAATCGCAAAAAACTGCAATAAATGTGAGAGCATGCATTCCATCGCTTTCTTTAAGTCTGCATACCGAATCTAGCTTCAAAGAGAAAGCAAGGTTTCTTCTCTACGGAGGAATTCTTTTGAAAGTTTACAGAGGCATTTGGAGTGAAAAAATTAGTTTCCTTTAAGGTCAATGGAATTTCATTCTCCCTTTTTTATTAGCTTTTACTGTGAGATTTCGTTGAGAATTTTCAATACATTTCCTATACATAAATATTTTTGGAGACCTGGCAAACTGGAAAAAGACTTTTAGAGTTAGTTTATGATCTAATGAATCAAAGGTAGAACGCCCTTAATGTGAGAAACTAACCATTTCTACTGAATGGAAAGTTCATTCAATTCATCTTTTGATCAGAAAAAGACAAAATAGCTGTGGAGAATGTAAGAGATTTCGCTGAATAGATACCATTAATTCTTTGCATCATAGATATGAGCTTAGTGATGAATTTTTCCTGTAATCGATTTTTGACCTTTTTCCTGTCTTCTAAGAATGATTATTCTATTTGAAATATAAATAGTTTTACGATATTTAGAATTTTGAAAAATGAAATGAGTTGTAATTATGAATCTTCCTCGATATTATTTTTTAAATAAGCTTGAACGTTTTCACAGAAAAAAGAATAACAAAATATATATGGATTTAAAGGTTTTATTCGATCAATGTTTTAATCAATGTTACCATTAATTATCGTTTCCATTGTTCGAAATTTCACTTTCTCTATGAAAACACCCAAAACAATTCATAACTATTGCTCGTACATTTCAATTCCAATTTTTTGAATATCAGGAAATAGGCGTATATCCCGAATGCTTTGAATTGTATTTCAGGACTATCTAAACACCCTCATTTTAGGCGTTCCTATATTTAAATCGCATTATTCTCATTTATCCTACAATAATAAGCAATGTAATCAATATAAAAAACGTAGCGCAATTATTCGTGAAAAATTCATAAATGTTAACTAAATAAATGCTACATTAAGAATTTCATCATAAAATAATTATTATAACGCAGTATGCAACGGCATATTATAAAAATTATCGGGAAGTATGGTATTATAAAACTAGGAATCAAAATTGCTTTGCACACTAAAAAATTTATAAGAATATCTTAAGCATGGGCATAATATTATATAGCAGAAAACCTATCATCAAAGTAAGTACTTTCATTCATGAAGATGTCGCGTCCGTGTTACAACGAAAGGGGAAAGGGGTGTAGTAGCTTCTGAAGGTAAAGACACATGAGCACCCGAGGACAGAATTTAAACAAACACACGTTTGCACGACTCCGTTTTATAGAGGATCTCTTTCACACACCATACGTATAGACCACAGGGTGAAGAACAAACATACCGGAATCAGGATTCGAACCCGGGACTCCCAGATAACGGAGAAGAAGCACTGACCCTCAGCCAGGACACCATATAGTACTTTCTTCTCAAACGTTGAACGCATCCGACAACAAAAAACATGTTGACCACAATAATTCAGGTTAAAGTTAACAATTTTAATACAATCGGTTCAGGAGGACAATGATATTTATAGTCGAGATTTCCATAATTATTGTAAATGGAGAAAAAATAAACCCTGCCTACACATCTTCTACGCTATTTCTTCTGGTTTATTATACCTTTCAACACAGTAAGATGTCTTATGCATATATCTCTGAAACAAGTCCTCCTAGAATTTGGTAAAGGGGGAGGCAGTAGTTTCTGAAAGTAAGGGGGTCTCCATAATGCTAAGTTAATGTTTTCCATGTATGATGTATATTAGGTCTATTATTAAATATTCATACACTAGTATATTCACTCCTGACGTGGAAAACTCACTAATTCATCCACAATGATATCGTAATTCACTAGAGGGCCACCATACATTATTTATTTTCCACGCGTACTCAATATCCTACGAGGGTGTAAAGTTTACCACCATTTATCTAGCGGGTTAATTAGAATAACATTTTCCATACTCAATTTTGTGGTATTTCCTTCTTTGTTAAACGCAATTATTATATTGCATTGTCCTTGAGTTGAACACGAATCAAAAATACTAATAGAATAATTGCACATAGTTTGAAGTCGAACTTCAGTTAAATAACTATTCTCATAAGAATGGAAAACCGTTCAGACAAAGTTAATTAAACTAAAAGTCGATGTAATCTGCTTGGAGAAAATTATAAAGGATTTACGTCATATCAATTTAAATAAGAAACTTTTTCCATAGTGGTAACACTTACCCTCAATCAAATCCTTTCTCAAATGCTTATGCTTGGTTCATAGAATATTTCCCTCAGAGATAACAGCTTTCCAACTATGCTAATGAAGCTAGTTCTTTTAGATATTCAAATCATGTTTCCAATTGTATTTAAACCTTTGTTAAAAATCGAAGGATGTCTTGATTCTCTTTAATTAATATTCGAAGTCCTCTTTTCAAAATAAGAATTGCAAATTATTCGCCATTTTTCTACAAGGTATCAATTTATTTACGTAAGACATATGACATACATATTTGAATTAGAAGTTGGATATTTAATTGTCGTTTCCAAAAGATTTCTTTTTCTCTGAAGTTGATGGTAGAGTTAGAGAAATTAGTTGAAATTGGTAAAATTTTACCTGATAAAATTAATGGTAATTATTGTTCTCCTGAAATTACTAGAAAGAAAGATATTTATAAATAAATTCATCATAATTTATAGAAGCATGCGTTCATATCATTTGTTGTTTTTCAATTTTATCAAGTCATATTAAAGTTGAAAGCTCTGAAACTTTAAATTTCAAAAACATTACAAACTGATGCAATCCGTTTGACACAAATTGAGGCAATTTAAAATGGATGAAACTAACTAATCTTGAATCAAAAATCCGTAAATACTTCTATTTATAAAAACAAAAATGAAAAACTTTATCTTTATTACTTTTACATATAAAGATGTCTACTAGCTGAAAATTATTCAAAAACTTTTATGTATTCTTTCCTTATTTTTAGCGAAAACAAGTTAAATTATATTTTTATTCATTTTAGTTGTTTCATTGAATTCGTAACTTTAGTATCGCAAACGATAAAAAAAAAGTTTTGTCTCGAATTTATTTTTAAAAAAATATAACATTTCCTATTTATTTCATTTCATATAACCACGTGCTCAAAATGGCATTTTTCTAGGTTTTATTTGCTGTAGTAATTAACTTATTTTTTTAAAATCAGAGCTTTTGTAAATGCAATGGCAACACGTTATTAATAGCTAATTTTTTGAGATACTCGTACAGATAATATTTTTTTTTTAATTTTTCGCCTATGGATTCATCCCCAAAACAAGATCATATTCTGACATGATAATTACGAAATTAAATTACTAAAAATAGGCTATTCACTCCAATCTTCAACACCCCGTAGACGTCTTTCATAGTACTCCCCCATAGACGTCTTACATCTATAACGTACACCATATTCGGTTGAGCGATTGATCAAAAATGGCACTCAATAACCTTCTCCTTTAATTATATCCGCATATTCATCAGGTCATCAATGGACCAATCGATAATGGATCCTTTGAACAATAACACCTATGATCTCACAGTCCACCGGTTCGAGTCCTGGATGCTACTCTCGCGATATCTATGGTCATTTTATTACAGTTTATAACAGAATTCCGACTGATATTTTATAATAAAGACACAAAAATACAGCTTAAATTAACAATATACATAATATATTTAAAAAATATACAATATTTATTCTTTTAAATACATTATTTATTCTTTTAATGTTTAAAATGAAACACCATTTCGAAGCTACGTTGTTGCATGTTTCTTATTTTCAAATATTCCATATATATCTGTGCCTAATTTTCTATGTTAAAACATTCAACTGCATAACGTTCATTATTTATTACTTTTTGAAAATATTTCTAAAGCAAATTTTTTCATATATATTCTCTCATTGAAGAGTAATTCTTTCCACATGAACTTTCCTTAAGAAATTATTTATCCGAAAAGTATAGATCCCGGATGCAAAATTCATGTCAAATGATTTATGCTTTAGAATATTTTTGTGGTCCTCTTTTCTTTGTGGTAATATTCTGAATAGTTTAGTTTCTTTGGAGTTCAGAACATAAAAGTGTTTAGAATAAAGTGTCACGATTCTTTCGCGAGCAATGAATTCAGACGCGAAAAAGCACATTTCGTGCGAAGAATCGAAACATTTCTTCCGCGGTACAAGAATCAAAGAAAAGTTTGGAATATTAAAAAATGAAGACTGGATTTGAATCCTTCAAAAATGGATAAAAATTTCTGCGGCTCATTGTATGGCAGGTTGGTATAGGACGCAGATTTTCTACTTTTCAACTTGTCAATCTTGATGACATGTGGATTCATCGTATTCTTTGGCCTTGGACCGACAGTTGCGGGTGACAATAAGTTTTAGTTTTTCAAAGCTCTTAAAATTCTGTGAATGTTCTCACTTCTGGAAGATTGACATTTGAATAATAAGAGGAATTTTATAAAATGAGCCTATTTCAAAGTACTCTCCATTGTTTTTTTTATATTTGTTATTCTGATAATAGTTTGTCTAAAAAATACAATTTCAGAATTGTTATATTTAAATCTCTAAAACATATTGTACAATATTGTGGGATATCATCTATATTATTCTATAATTAACTATATTATAAAAAATTCCCTTATTTCTTAATATCATATATTACTGTACAATGGATATATACTATTTGGATAGTAATAAGAAATATTTATCTAATTATGTGTAATAAGTTTGTGTAATAAAGTTTGTGACATTTTTGTTTTCTCAAAGCTTTTTACAAAATCAAATCTATAATGCTAAATTGACCATATAATAAAATTATTAATATAGCCATAAATATAAAAATAAATTAAATAATATTTAACTCTTAAATTTCCAGTAATTTCAAGCTCAATATTGATTTTACACAAGAAATAATCCCAATTTCTGACATAGAGCACATAAACATTGCATTTCTATATTTGATAAAACCGAAGAAGGTACACCGATTCCGTCAAAAACATATTATAACTAATGAAGACAATTAATAAATCTTGTTTTTATTGCTGAAGATTACCAATTTTAGGTGAAAATATTTTATCTTCTTTTGGAATCAAAAATTCAAGATGGTTTTATTCCAATCTTCAATAAATTCAATTTAAAATCTTTCCATTCACCAACAAAAGAAAAAAAGTAATAAACAGCAACAAAATCCATAACAGCCATCCGTAATAACAGCAAAACAAAAAATATTCATTAAGGATTTGCTTAATTACTCAACTTATAGAAGTAATTTCATGGAAGTATATTTTTAATTTCCATTAACGCTTAATCAATCGATTTTTACTTTGTAAATGATTATCTGTCCTATAGTGTAATATATTACAGACTTTTTTAAATATTTTTTATAAAATATTAATGGAAGAATATTGAGGAAATAAAAAATGTATAGAATTATAACATTTTTTAATAAAAAATCAGAAATGTGTTTTTGATTAAAATTCCATGGATATCTGACTTGAAAAGAAGTTCGAAACAAAAGATAAAATTTTAAAAAACTGATAAACCGTAGCAAAAGGTTTAATAAAAAGAACTTCATTAAAAGAGAAAATCTTATAAATTATTCAAATTTATATGTGTTAACAAATTTTAATTTGTTTCTAAAAACAAAGTTATACATTTAAAAGTTAAATAAGTACTTTAAATTTTAAAAAGTATTAGAGACAAAAAATAAACGACTTTTTCTTTCATAAAAATATCTTCTTTTTAAGAAACAATTTAAATTTAATATGCCGTGTTTTTCAATATTGTAATTAATCATGGAGCTCCTTTTAAGGGGTGAATAACAAATTTAAAGGTTTAATTTTTAAAGAATTTCCGGTATGTATAAAAACTAAATAGGTAAATGAATACTGTTTTGTACATGAATTGAAATAGGGAATGGTAAAGATGGTGAGAAATAGTTTTGCTTTGTATATCCTTAAATTTCATTTAATTTATTAACAGAACTAAAAAATAGTCACTTTTATATTATTTCTTTTAAGTCGACTTTTTTATAAACTAACTGAAAACTTTGAGGAAAATATTGAGAATAGAATCATCAGTGTCGAGAATAAATTATGTTTCTAGAAATCGCAAGATTAATGTATTTAGTTCTATACAACTAAATCAATTACTCTATTAATTTCTATTATTTCACTGAAAAGAATAATTTTTTTAAATGAACCACAACTATGCCAAAAATGTAACTGACAAGATAACCAAATAAATCTTACCAAAGAAATATTATGATCAATTGAGTTCTGCTTGTTTAGTAAGAGAATTCAAACTAAATTATCGATAAAATTGAAAGCTTTATCGATTGAATTTGGAAAAAATTTAAAACTATCAATATAACTTTGATGGGTTTTTTTCTAATGTTGAAAACTACTAATTACTTTCACTTTAATAATATTAGAGCCACTACAGCTGTCAGTTCAGTGCTTCTGTTTCCAGTTTTTTATATTTAAAACAAAGAAAAAAATAACTTCAGTTTTCAGATAAACTAAAAAATAACAACACTCACCATCAAACAGATTATGCACTCTTAGCTTCGACAAAGTAGATTATGAAAAATTAATTAAAATGCTGAATGAAACTGTCATCACCAACAGAAATTTAATGAAAATATAGATATTAAATAGTTGGAATAAATTAAAAGGTGTTACATGATATCTCGAAAGCACGCCATACTGAATTTAAAAACAATCTCACTTCTTGACAAGGAAATAGACCATTATCTCACTCCACTTTGTAAAACTCGATGATTTTTAACCTTTAATATATTGCACCCCTAACTAATGCCATTAATTATTAAAAGAAAAGATGTGATTAATGGCGCAATCACTGGCACCAATTGCTATATATTTGGATTTTAGTCTCTGAAGGTAAAATTCATTAAAGAGTTTTACAAATACCTTTTTAAAGCCTACTTTTTAATACCTTTTAACGTACTATAATTTATGTTTATGAGTTTTTAAATCGAACCTTTCAGATGAATAGCGAACTATAGTAAATAAATTCATCATTATGTATTCTGATTTTATGGCAGAAACTGATAATAAATTTCAGTGATTGTTTGAAAAGGAGAATATAAAAGGAAAAGAAATAAATTTACTGTCCTATTCAAACTATTTTTTATTTAATTTAATGCTCAAGAAACATTCGGGAATTGAGCTGATCAAATAATATTAAAATGAAGTCGCAAGAAACTGTAGTTATAAAAATATGAATTTATTGGAATTGCTTCAGGGGAGTTTAAAAATCAGTCCAAAGTTTCAATATCTACATCAAGACACAAAAAGGGACTAAATGAGAAAACAATCATTAGAATATCACCCAAGAGAGAAACTAAAATTATTTGGATGAATTCGAAAGTTTACATTTGTTTAGAAAAATCAAGAACAAAATGGGATCTTTAGTTAAATTCGTATTTCTTTCAAAAAAGGAATCTTCTTATTTCTCTAACTTTCATGTATATTGCTCATTGTATTTACTTATTTATTTTCAGAAAAGGAAAAGTAAATATATATTTTTCAGAAAAGATGCGTACAAATATTTATTATAATTTGCATCGATATTCCTTTTTTTAAAAATTAATCTACTTACTGTGTCGCCTTTTATTTTCTTTTTGCAAATAAATCAAAAAGAGAATAAAGAATTTTTCTGATGGAAGCTTAACATTTCTAATAGTGATTTAGCAAATGGATTGTAATAAGCAACCCTACTATTCTGTAAAATGATCTTGCTTGTACAATCATTCCGATTAAAATTTTATATTATATCTAAATAGCTGATTTTTATTTCACTATCTCTTAATCTTTGATTTTCTTTGTTGATCTTAGACAGCAGTTATTTTGAAATAAATGTGCATTATATTAGTTCTAAAATGTATTTATTCGATGTAATAAGAGATCTTTGTATTCCCAGAAAAACAACGCACAAATAAAAGGGATTTTCTATATCCTGATTGATTTTAATGGAATCTAAATAAACTTACATTTTGTAATAGGGAAACTTTGAAGATATATCCCAATTTTTAAAATTATTATAATGAAATAGTGATAGCTAACTTTAAATTATCATTGCATATGTATTCACAGATACAAAACCTAGTTTAAA
>JAOUZG010008446.1:3784654-3877940 GCA_026289955.1 Argiope argentata
TATATATATATATATATATATATATATATATATATATATATATAATTGACTTTTTATTTCTAATATTTGATCGTTTATTAATGCTTGTTGAATTTATGCTTTGGTTTATTATTACGTGTCTCTTTGTTTGTTTTTTCTGTGTTACAGTAAATTTAATGCTTCTCTTAGATTTTGAGTTTGGGAATTTTTCGGGTCATGGTGGATTTTCTTTTTTAGACAATAGTCAAATCCACTTACCAAAAAAAAATCCCTCTTTTTGGAATCCCTGCCTGACGGTGACCCTTGAGAAAGTCAACAGGCCGGATCTCTTTTACATATAGAATTTTACTTTAGCTTATCCCTACTTTCGTTTTTGCTCACTTTCATTTCTACTTCGGTTTTTATTTCGATTCTACTTTGGTTGCGTTCGTCTAATATGATATATAAGAGAAATGTCGAAAAAGACCTAATAAAATATTAATTTAAAATGTAAATTTTTGTAAAATTCTAACAAAATTTGGATAAAATTTCTACATGCATAAATACATAAAAATACATATAAAATATATAGTTTAGAACTAATCGCTTTCTACTATCAACTGTTCGCTCAACATTATAAAAACATTACTTTATTCATATTAACTAGCGCTACTGAACAAATAAACATAAATTATTAATTTGAATTATACATATATATTGAACATAGAGCATTCTGACTGATTAGTTAATTCTGTAAAATGGAGAATAAAATTGTTGAATTCGGTTTAATTAAACAGGGCATTTGCTCTCTCTGAATATTCATTCTATATATGTTGAACTTCTGTTATAATTTCAGAAGTTTTGGGATACCTCTCAGTGAAATGAAAGTATCTCTGTTTTTGAGACTTATTTTGAAAATGGAAGATTAGGGAGGCACATTATTATTACATCTAGAATGGAAAAAATTCATATGATATAAAAATTAAAGAAATTGATACAGTGATTGAGGTTTGTGTACTGGTTCTTTAGTTTTGCACATTATTTTAAATATATAGATTCTTTAAAATTAACTTATCAAAAATGTAGGCTTATACACTTTTGTAAAGAGAGAATAATTAATTGCGCTGAAATATAGATGATTGAGCGTAACTGTTCATGAATAAAGCATCAATCAATTTTAAATAACAAATATCTAATTTTCATTTACTATAAAAAAAGGTAAGAAATATAAATGGTACCTTATTATAGAATATTTCTCCAAAAGATATAATTACTAATTTGTTTAAAAGAATCATATTATATGAGAAAAATTACGAAAGTGGTATAATATATTTAGAGGCTTTTTTAACTGTTATATTTGAGGAATAAAACTCAAAATACGTGATACATCTATATCACTTTTAAATAAAACTTGATAAATAGGGAGATGAAGGTTATAATGCTGTTAGTTATTTTTTTTAATTTTTCATAGTTTTACGTGTAGTATAAGGGGAAATATAATTTGGGAAAAAAGATTGTTGTATTGCTACTTTTTTATGGTGTTTTAGACCCATGTTTAGCTAAGGGATTTAAATAAACTGAATTTGGGCACTGTTTCCAAATTCAAATTATACATTTTTTGGTGTAATTCACTATCGAGACGTCAACATTGTAATATATTATTAAAGAAGGAAATATACAATTTGAATAGATTATTATTCCGACATAAATAAAATTGAATAAATTAAAGAGTAAAATTAATGAAACAAATTGTTGTTCAACAATATTCTATTCAATAGAGTCTTTTTATTCAAAAAATAAATATTATTAAATGTTCACATTTAAATAGTTGCTATTACGAAACCGGTTAAAAAATATATTCATAGATTTAATCTATGCAGGTGCTTGGTTCTAAAAGGAATTGAATTGATTATCAACAAAATAAATTTTCTTAGTTTATATTACATGGGATTTATTTAACTTTATCATTCAATGTATTGTTGTATTAATTGAAGTTTATATTATAGTTATGAATCTTTGCCTCTTTGAATCAATGAATCTGTGTTGATTATTCGAGAAGAATGGCAAAGCATTACTAAATAGAGGCTAGAATAGAGTCAGAAAACTCTTCGAAAAATGCTTCTAAGCCAATGACCGGAATTTTCGGAAACAGCAAATAGTTTCAGTTCCAATTCAGTAGTATTTGGATGCAATTAATTAAGACCAAGTACAAACACTTTCTTCGTATTTTTTTCTTAGAAGAGAGAGACGATATATTCATCTTCATTACCAAACTCTATGAAAGAGGTCGATTAATTATTGGCCTGGGAGCAATTCGTAGTACTTAATGTAAATCATTATAAATGGAATATAATTACTCTGTGTTATAAAGGTTTAAATGCCAACATTTTTGCGATTTCTATCTGAAGTAAGTAAGTAAAATACTAAAGTAAATGAAAGAGAAGCACTTAAAAGTGGATATTCCAGTAAACGATTCTATTTACATCTCTGAAATACGAATAAAGAAATTCATAGTTTCCAAAATGATTTGAATATCTTCGAGTATATAATAATTGGAAAGTTAGCATGGTAAAAAAATTTAGATAAAGTTTTACATTTATTTATAAACAAAGATATTGCTGCAATGATAGTAGTTATTCAGGAAATTCACAAATAGGAAACTGCATTTAAATTTTACTGTGTAAAAATTATTTTTAAGACACATCGTAACAAAAGAAAATAAAAAATGAGTTTCTAGGATTAGAATTTCTAGTTCATTTAAACAAATAATACCGGCTTCATTTGCGTTTGCCTGCAGCTCACAAGTAATTCAGAAGGGCACTTGTAGAAGGGAAAAAATCGATACAAATTTCATAGCAAAAAATTCGATTTGTTGTTGCTCACGCCCGCAAAGATCAAAAACTAAAATTTGTCATCAGCATTTTGTCAGAAATATCAACCAATTGGTTTGCCTCGAGCTTTCGTACCCACAAATAATAATTTATGGCGACTGAATACACACAGTGTGATATGATGTGAAGTAATCAGGGAAAGACGCGTTCACGGAATTTTTTCTTGACGAATAAACTATCAAAATTCTTCTTATACATTATTGAACGAATGAAATAATGTTTTTTTCCCTCAAGAAGTTGAGTTCTTCCCTTTTCGTTTTATTTGTTACCATTTCGAAACTATGTTAAGGTATTCATACTCTTTAGAATCTGTTTGTTTTGCAACTTTTTTAATAGTTTAAACAATATTATTTACAAAGTAATTTTAAATTTATAATTCAACACATTCTGCTTGAAATATATTTGATATTACATTTCAGTAATGGCTGAATTAAATTCGCTGCCAAATGTTACTGATAAAATAAAGGGAAAAAATTAAATTACTAAAGTGTAATTTATATACATAAATTAAAGCAAACATTATTTTATAATATCCAGTTTAATAACATGAATTTTAATAAATGAAACTTCAATTTAATAATTAAAATACAAGATCATACTGTTGTATTTCTGCTCAGTAAATATTTTGTTTATTGCGTATCTTGCTCAGAGACTTGCTTACAGAATTTTCATTTGATAAACATAAGAAATATCGAAAGTTAACGGCAAATAGAATAACACTCTAGAATCATCCTTTCTTTACAATAAGAATTATACAAAAATAATAGCAAATAAAGAAGGGTATATCTTTTATTTGATATTTTTGTTTGCATTTGTTACCTCTGGTACATGACTAATTGTCATAAAGATTCATTTCATTTAAACGAGTTTAATAATATTTATTTTAAAAAGCAATGACTTAAATAATCAAACCTAACTATATTTATATACTTCTAAACATTTAGGTTAAAATATATATAACTACATTTTTTCATTATTGTTTCAAATCCCTTGTTTGAGATAAATTTAAATCATGACACCAATCCCCTGTTAATCTAATTTATTATGAATAAATAAAATGATTAGAAAAACAAATGATATTTCAAACGAGAGTTAAGTTTCCCCTTAAAATATTTCCAAGGGAGTTATGAAGTTGTTTCAAACATTGTTCTTTATTGACGTTGCACTTTCAAAACTTTGTCTAATTTTTACAGCCACATTTTCTTTTTAAAAAGATAGTGACAAATGAATCAAAAATACTGTATATTATTATGAGCTTCAAAATGAATTCAAATTATTCGAAACTGTTCTATATTTAATTAGTCGATTCACTTTTAATGTTTCAAATTTCATTCGGTTTTCTATTTCAATGTTTCAGATTTCATTCGGTTTTCTATTTCCTTTAGCTAATTCCCCAAAGCATTACTATTTTAAAGTTCAATATAGTCAATCAATCTTCTAATTGCAAATGAAAGGATAATCTTACAAATATGAATATTAAATTTTTGTGCATCAAACCTTTTTTCCCACTCTTAAACCAAAACTTATATTTACAAAGTCAAACTTTATTTTTCTCTTAGAATAAAAATAAATAAATAATTTTTCTAAGGTACGGAACAAAATAACTATACTACGAAGAAAGTAAATGTTATTTTTTATTGGTTCCTTTTATACTCCTTTTTTTGTAATATGCTAAAACCACATCTTTTAAGTTAATTGATTATGAAACTGATAAAATTTGTTGAAATAAACATATGTACGTAAAGAATTCTGCTAACATACCCATTTAATACTCAAGAAAGATATTCCCTTTACTTCCAACAAGGTTAAGTTATAAATTGGTTTCTTGAATGACGGGAGATCTGTCCATATTCGAAGAAATTGCGTTTCTAAGTAGAAGCTAGTAATGAAATGTATGTTCAATAACAAAGAATAATCAGCTTATATATCTTACACTTACTTAGGAAACGTAAGTTAAATAATCTTTAAAACTTGCCTTTAGGAATAGAATACTTTTCGTAAATGCATTATGACCTAAATCTGAGTTAATACTGTCGGCTGATAATAGCTGTGAAAACCAATTTTATTTTCAGAAATTTACTAAAAAAGTAATTTTATATTTTACTTTAATAATATTTTTAACACTTACTTTCGAACTTGCAAAATGATATTTTCATGTTAACCTAACTGATTATATGCCTTTCGGATTCATGTGTTTTCAATAAAAGGATTGACGATTTTGTTATTCCATTAAAAAAATTCCCTATATCTAACTGCATTTTTTAAATGTATCTCTAATTAAGTCCAGTTTAACTGCATAAACATGTTTTATAGTCACGATTTCGTCATGTTAAACGTAAAAACAAGGAAACTGAATTCAAATCCCGCTTAATCCGAAGCAACATTGACAAAACATTTTAAATCAATGAATTAAGCATGTTTGAGGTCCGCATAAATCATTAGTTATTATTCTTCCACCAAAGGTTAATAGATCACATTTGTTTTTGAAGAAAATTGTGCTTGATTTGATTGAAATTAAATTTTTACCTCATTTCTATGTAACAACTTTTTTTCTCAAAAATTGCGTTACCTGTTCGATTTTATTTTCCAAATTTTTATTCGGTGTATTGATCGCCAAAACCTTAAAATTTTCAGTTGCGGAGTCCAATAAAATTTTAATATTTTATTGTTTTAAGAATTTAATCATCAGTCAATAAATAAGTTGGAATTGCTTTTTTATTCATTCTCTATATAAAGAACTCTTTTGTAAGATTTTGAAAAAAAATAATTCCATATATTTACAACAGTGAATAATTGCACGAATATATATATATATATATATATATATATATATATATATATATAATATAATATAATTAAAAACAAAAGGCAGTTTCTCAATTTTTTTTAGTTATACAAGAAGAAGTAATAACTTTTAAAGAAAAATAAAACTTTAAAACAGAGTAATAAAAGCACGATATTGTTTTAAGAATTTAATCATCAGCACGATATGGTGAAAATAATAAATAAGTTTGGCTTCAACGATGCGTGAGAAAGAGACAACATAAAAAAACACAAAGTATAACTCAGGTTTAAAACTGCAATTAGCCAAAACTATTTCTATGAGATTCGAGCTCCTTCACTAATTTGTTTCTTTGTTGCTTTAAAAAAACATTATATTTTCTGTTTAGAAAACAAACAAAACATTTTCTTAAAGTTTTTATTCTTACGTTCCCTGATGAATACTAGAAAACTTAATAATGACTTCACTTTGGAGATTTGTCATTTGTTAAAAAACGTTTTCTTACCTAATTTTTGGAATCAAATAACTTTTTTGACTCAATTTTTCATTCCACGTAACGCTCGCATAATAAAAATTGCGTAAATATCTATCAATGTTTAACTGAAATTTTATGAGAATCATAATTTATTGTTAAGAAGAATTTAAAGAAGTGAATGCATACCACGTCGTGCTTATCTCTTGCATGTAAATATGGTCATGTAACAGCAAATTATATAGTGTGGCTGTGATACCACGTCTTTGCTTCTATAAGACTTGCAAATGAAATGAAACTGTCATATTTGATTTGTAACCTCTCGAATATCATATCAACTCTAATTTGAATTTACTCATTAATCCTACTAAATATCTCAGAAATTGCTCTCCAGTAAATCTTAATTATCATGTAAGTTAGTCTGAATGAAAAATATGCTTATAGATAATTATTCTTTTCTTTAAACTGTTATCGTAAATATACAATGTATTCATTTTTAAATAAATATGATAAGACATTATCCTGTCAACCTATCTTAGGGTTCATTAGAGAGGGAAAAAATATAATTTGAAAGGTAAAGAATGATGGAAAAAAACAGACTCAAAAAAACTTTTGAGAGCAAATACTTTATCTATGAAATTTTGCTTCAGAGCAGAGTTGAAAGAAAACTTTGTATCGAATAAAATATTTTCCAGACTCGCTTTGTTCTATTTTTTTTTATTTTTGAGATTTTGTAACCTAGCTAGAAAAAAGTGTAGGGGGAAGATCCGATGAAATTTTTCACGGCTCAAATTATTTGTAAATTATACAAATATTTCATTTTCATTTATCTTATACTATCGATTTTTAGAAGCAATTGAAAACTCCATTAAACGGATTAAAAAAAGAGAATTCTTCCCTTTTAACAAAACAATATATTTTTCGTTTTATACAAAAGGAATAAGAATAATAATTTTTATGAAGTGTCAAGGTGTCTCATAATCGCCTTTGGACATCCCGTGCATATTGGATACTTATCTTTAAAATAAAATAAAAAATAAAGTCTTAAGATAAATTTATTTAAAGCACACAGGAGAAACTCAATAGCGGTCTTTAATTTTACTGGGCAATGAGCTAAACCCTAAGTTTAATAAAGAATCAATATTTCTTAAGTAAAATTATCATATAAAAAGATAGAATGAA
This sequence comes from Argiope argentata, assembly GCA_026289955.1. Classification (NCBI taxonomy): domain Eukaryota; kingdom Metazoa; phylum Arthropoda; class Arachnida; order Araneae; family Araneidae; genus Argiope; species Argiope argentata. The sequence goes on from JAOUZG010008446.1 coordinate 3,791,940, forward strand.
GCAATTTCTTGTAGATAACAAATTTCAATGATTTTACAAAAAGGAAGTCTTCTCAAAAGGCAATGTTTTAAAATTAAAAAGTGATGTAGTTTATATTAATTATAAGTAGTTTTAATATTATGCGGTGGTTAAATTATTAATACTTTTTACAACATTCCAAAAAGAAAATGCTGTAAATATTTTTATTGGTAGTAATTATGCAGAATGCTTTTGAAAAACAAAGTCTGTGCCAATTCGTATGCGGTGTATTTTATATATCTGTTGAAAATTTAGTTTCACAAGCAATTAATGACTTATTTATGGTACGTAATATTCCTCTTTGAATAAAGAAGTTCACGATGTTTTGTTTCAAGATTTTTAAGTCTAAGTATCTGTAAAAGAATGTATCCAATATGGTCTTTCTTGATGAGAAATATTGAAATATTTCATAAACTTGCATGAGTCATTACGTCTCTAATGAGGCATTTCAAAAAAAAAGTTATCAAAAGTTGTATTTCTTTTATAAATAAGCACAATTAACAGAAAAAGGTATGCAAAGAAATAATTGCTTTATTTTATCAAATCATGCCTAATTTATTTCTCGAAATAAATTTGGTATAAGTTCGGATATACTTCATTTCTCTAGATATATAGAATCTGAAAACATATTTTTGAATTACATTTAGAATTGTATAAGTAATATATGTATTGCAAGAATACTTTTCCCTACTAACATTTTATTTTTGTAATTTATTTTTTATTTCATCATATATGAATTATTTTCAGAGTATCTATACGTTTTGATATAAATAGAGACCTAAAAAATAGAGTTAACTTTCTTAAATTTTGAGAAGAGTATATGTAGGGATGCATTTGGTAATATATTTGGCATTGAATTTAAAAACAGTTTTATACAAACGTTTGCATTTGTGGTCTCATATATAATTTTCTAAATTCATTTTTTTATAAAATCATTAGCTTCGAATGACCCAGGAATTGCGGAAGCATTAATTTTTTTAATAAAGGACTGTGAGGTGTAATATTAAAATGTAAACATTAGAATACCTGTGAAAGAGTACTTGACAGGTAGTGCCCTATTCAATATGTGAATAACTACTTTTCATCTTATATCTTTAATGATGCAATTTGTTCAAAAATTGTAAAAGTAAATAGGAATAATATCAAAAGGGTTCATTGAAAACTTATATGAAGAAATTGCCATATCGGTTTATGAAATTATTCCTAATTCATTTTGTGAAATTCTAACATCTTACATACATGTACATTACAATTCGCTGGTGGAAATGGAAAATATATCATTATATTATATTTTAAATCAGAACATTTTTATAACGTATTTAACCATATGTAATGGAAAAATATTCAATTTTAAGTTCAAGTTTTATTTTGTAAAATTTGTTTTATATGATATCGACTTGTTCTCATTTGTGAAAAATACTTATTTTCAAAATCTTGGTAAATTTTGAAATAAAAGCAAATTTGAGAAAAAATGGGAGAAATATTTGCCAAATGGAGTGATTATTAAATGCAACAATAGATTTAAAAGTATGTTAAAAAGTTTCCTGCATGAAGTTTCTTGAAAAATTTTATTCGGATACGTGAAGGATTTTTTTAATGCTTTAATATAATCTCAAGATCAAGGTTCATATAAATGCCTTCGAACTTCTCAAAAATCTCTTAATGTGTCAAATTATACTCTCATTTTCACTTGATAAAAGAGGGGTAGTCTGAAAGGATGTCATTGTTTCGTAGAAACCTAGAAATCCGAAGAATAACTCTTTTTTTAACCTTTCTAAGGTTTTCGTGTAACATTTCCAAATAAACCTTAAGACACAAAATTCAAAGCAGCATAATTTCGTCTAATCTTTGTATTAATGCATTAATTATTCCTAAATATACGTTTTAATTTTCTCTCAATATTCTTAGAGACTTTGATTAGGACTTATAAAACTATTTGAAATATTTATAATGTCCCCTATTTACCATTTACTACTTATATTATTCCAGAAAAAATAAGTATTACATACAGTCCAACTTCGGCTCACGAGCTTCAAATTTAAGTTTTAAGTATTTTTGGGAGCCGAATTTTCTTACTTTTGGTAATCAATTTAAAATTGGTTTGTTTCTTATTAGATGACTGTTTCTTTTTTAATCAAAATTGGTGGAAAGAGTTATCACAAAAAATAATTAAAATATATAAATAAAATGCGCGTTCTTGAGGACAATACAATTCTTTATTATTTCTTTTGTTTCTTTAATGCTAATTCAATGTTAAATAATTTTTATAAGTAATGTAAAACTTTAAGCAAATTTCATAAAAATATAAATAGCTACAAATAATGTAAGTAGTAAATAAATCTCTAATCTGGTTATTTATAAATATCTCAATTGATCGAGGGTTTATAATTGAATTAATAGAACGATATCTTTTCAAAACAATGATGGCATTTAATAAAATGGCAGGAAAAATTATGTATTATAATATAAATTTCAATATCTCAAATATTTGATTACAATTTCTGTTCCCAAAGAGTATTCACATCAGTTTTTTGGTTTTGTTCTCAACAGATTTAATAATGATAACAGAAAAAAATCTTTAAAAAAATATTTTAGTAGACTAATAATAGCAAACTATTAAAACACTTTTAATCCTTTTGTGAGATATATTCTCACAAAAATAATGAATAACATGTAAAAATTATAGCACTATAACTATTAGTAACAACTGAAAAATACAAAGGCGTCTCGCTATCGTTATCCAAAATCATTCACTACGTTCTGGAAAATATTTTCCTAACACATGAATGCTAAACATCATATCGTTTATGAATATAATATATTTATCAACTTTAAGATTTCTTTAAAATGATATCCTTTTTTTCTATTTTCCTCTTAGTTGACATTTAAAGAAAACTTACAAAAGGGATTAAATTAAATGTTCTTATATAAGTTTTCAAGCAAATAAATTCGAAAAGCATTAATTAAATAAATATAGCAATTAATTTCGACATTTTTGTCTAATTTCAATTGATAAAACATTTTATTTAGGCCTAATTAAGAAATCTGTGTACCCCTATACCTCTTGTAAGCAAATAAGAATTTCAAAATACAAACTATTAATTTTAACCAGATAATAATATACTAAGATACACCCAAAAAATGTTTCAGTTTTAAATAAATTAGGAATGTGTGTTTTATTTAAATAATCAATTCTTGAATAGATTGATTTTAGAGGGGGTTTTCTCCGTCCTGTTCTGTTTTTATCTAAGGGATTTCCGTTTTGCCAATGCTGGAAACTCAATCTAAAATTTTGCATTCTCATGATATTGTACTTGTTTTATCATTTTACTTATATAAATTTTATGCTTATATAGGTTAGAAAAATTTACAGTAACGGGTTCTTTAAGAGAGTGATGGTATCCATAACCAGTAGATTAATTTGGTTATTCAACAATTTATGTCCTTTCTGTGCTTCAAAATGGACATGCAAATGACGTAATAAAGTTTAATGCATTTTCGAACCAGCTAAAAAAGTATATTAACTTTCAGAAGTACTTAGATAAGCATTTCAAATGCCCTTCCAACAAATAAATGAAATTCTGATCGCATCTCTATGACCAGATTAGTCAAAAAGGAAAAAAATAATGCAAAGTTATAGTCATTAAATTTCATTTATGATCATAAAGAATATAAGGGGAAAATTATTTTAAACAGCTGGTGTTTAAAAAAGTGGTGCAATGCCTCATATTATTCAAAATCAAAACATTTTCTTTATATTTTTTACGAATACTCTCCAAATTTTTACCATTAATTTTAAATGAATACGCATTTTGAAAAGCCAATTCTTGGAATAGTTAGATAATGATTTTACTCGTATGTTGTAAATTTCAAAGTTCTAAACGTACGATTTCGTTGTCTAGTAGAGAATATAATTGTTTTTGTTTTTGCTATTCATGATTACCTTAATCATAATAAGTGCCGCAATTACCATTTATTTATCCTTCGATAAAATAAATAAATGGTTATTGAGACATCTATAATGACTTAGGAAATCATCTCATCTTATTCTTCTTGATATCCTCCATGGGGGGCACCTCGAAATGAGGATAAGATACTTCCGGTATGGTGGTTGGATCTCGCCACCCTTGGAGAGTACACTAATAAGTGGGGTTTAAACTCCTCCCATTGACGACAGGACGTTCTTTCTACGGTGAGGGTAGTACCGTGGCCGGTGATGGTCATTACGACCCAACCACAGTTCCTGCCAGTGTTGCTGTTACAGCGGTCCGGTCATTCAGTTTTATTGTTTAAGCCCGTGTCCCTTCGTGGTGGGGCGGAAAGTCTTGCTATGATTTCTTCATTTAAAAAAGTCAAAGGATTTAATGTTCCTGATCGGGATTAGGTGATGATGATAAATGAATGACCTTGTCATCTTACTTCAGATGTTTTTAATTTTTTCATTTAGCGTTCGTTTGCAGTAGTAGCTTTATGTCGTTTTCTTAATCAACAGAAATCGACAATTGTTTTATATAATTCTATAAGGCTCATAGACAGCTTCACAATATTTTATTAATCTAACTTTTGCATTTGAAAACTAAAGCATGATTTACAATATTAAAATCAAAAACAACAAATACAATATAATGTATAATCAAAAGCAGAAGCCATTATTAAGAGTATGGAATTAGTTTTATGAAAAAAAATTATGAGTCCACTATTCATGACATTAATTAAAACTTTCTGAATAAAATTAATTGTAGTGCTTGAATATTGAGAAACCTATCTTGGCCTAACATCAACAAAAAATTTACATCGAACATTTTAAAAGCTATTCATTACAACTACAAACTATTCTCAAACTTAGAGAAAGGGAAGTAATTATTTGCTTTCTGAAAGTAAGAAAACGTCGATATAGATCTACATTATGCTATAACGAACAATAGTTATAAACACAACAATTTGATTACATAATATTTTTTTTTCAAAAAGTACTTTAAAATGTTTAATTAATTAGTGCGCTGCCTTGTACCTTCGAAAAATAAAAAAATATATACACAACTTCTTTCCAGATTGTCATATTACCTCTAGATCGAAATCATTTTGTCCTGGTATCGAAGCAGGATATTGATTTTGTGTTATTATTTTTTTTAAAAAAAAGCAGAATAATATTCTTTATATTAAAATAAAACTTTATTTAAATAGTTTCAATAGAAGGTAAAACCATTCTAATAATATATGCAAAAAAATTAATCTACCTCACAATCTGAATAGATTAAAAATAATCAATTGTTTAAATTGTCATATCGTTCTCGTTTACCCTAATTTTACTGTTTCTTTTTTCATTTAGTCTAATAGATGTGTTTTTTGAAAATTAAATCAAAAATAGAAATATCATATTTAGGCTAAACATTTATTTAGAGTTAAGATATAGTATTCATAACGAATAACGTTAACAAATTATAACGTTATTCTCTAACTTTATGCTATCATATATCTTCTCTCAGCCACTTGAGCTTTTTATTAACATTCTAGTCACATGCTTGTTTTTAGATAGCATAGCACTGATTTTGTATTATACGAAATAAACATGTTTCGGATATTCATTGAGCTCGAAACATAATTTTACAAATTGTGCTCAGATAAAATTGTAAAATGGTAAAAATAAAGTTGGCAAGAGAAGCATGACTTGAAATTTAAAGTAACGATGACAAATTCGATTTTAAGTCTTTGATATAGTAAGTGATAATGGTTGTTTTGAAAATATTTGTAATTGTGTTTCTGATAGCAATAGATAATGCAATCTTGAATTTCCATTCATAATTAAATATAAGATAATGAGAATTGTTACTTTACAATTGTTAATTGTTTATCTTATAGGCGATTGTATAACGAAAAAAATACTTTATAAAATTTATATTATTTGCCTTAAGCAAAATAAGCATTCAAATATAATAATTAATCATTTCAGGCAACAAAATTCTATTTTTGAAATAATGTCAAGTTCTAACATTAAAAAACATAAACATTTAAAATGTAAAGATTTTTTTAAAGAATGCATGGCATTTAAATATTGTTAATACTTGAAAATTAAATATTGAAGAAATGTAACCTTGTTTTTTTTATTGATAAAATTCTTTTTTTTCTATCTTTGGTCTTTATTATTTGAATATATATCATAGTTTGATATAGTGTCTTATATTTGCAAGGAAAACAAATTCAGTTTTCGGAAAGGTCTTTTCTGTTGACAGTCAATAAACTCGGAATAGCAAAATAAGTCCTATGTCAAGAACTAACAAACCTTAGGCTATGTTGCAATTTGCTTACAAACATATTGCATGTCTTTTCTATTTCTTTTCACATTGTTCATAAAGCTTATTTCTAATCCAAGGCGTTGGTCTCAAAGCAAAATTTAATCTATTCTCATGCCACATCTTACTTATTGTACGGAATCTCATTAAAATAAGATAATTTGTTTTCAAAAGAATGTTTGTTTTGCATATTTTCATCTCTAACTAGTTTTGGGAAAAAAACAAAGACATACATATATTTTTTTTCATTATTATTTTTTAAAAAAATTCTTAGAAAGAAATAAAAACTTCGAAATTTCTGGAATAATAAACTTTAATAAATGATGCAGTAAAAAAATTTCTATATTCAACCAATTTTGAGGCTTAATGGAAATAATTTATGTTTGAGAACATTATGTTTAATGATTTTCTAGTAATGATTGCTATTAAGCATACTTAACATTTTTTATTTTATTTTTAAAATTAAGGTTTCTTTAGTACTTGCGTAGAGGACTGTAAAGATGTGTCGTCAAAACCAAATTCATAGTTATCTATTTGTTCTTAATTACATAATCATAAATTAAATATTTCTTAATCCATTAAGTTTAAACCATGACAAAATTCTTATATTTTAAATACCAGAAAAGTCTTTCCATATTATATAAATCTTTCAATCTTTAATTTCCTAATACATTTTATTAAACAAACCTATTGGTTTTTATAACATATGTACTGTTTAAAATTGACTTTACATGATGTACACCTGTGTTTGAAGGCGAAATATCATATAAAATATGTTTTCAAAAACATTTGTCATAAATACTTATTACCTTTATACAGTTTGTCTAGTAAAAGTGAGGCAAATTTTTGTGTTTTAAAAAGGCATCTAGACATATACTTCCTGTTTCAAAGTTCCATTTAATAAGGTGGACAGTTGTATAAAAACAATTTGATTTTCATTCAGGTTCATAGTAAAATTTTGAAAAAATATTTTTTATACTGCCCCAATAATTTTAAAAGGGTAGTTTGTGAAGTTGTTATTTTATATTTATCAACGCACCAACAAATCTTCACGCATCTATCTATAAAATTTTGTAACATTTTTTCATTTCTAAATTTAGTAAAATTTATTCCAAATTTAAACAGAAACATTTATTTTAAACGTTTATTCAATTACATATTTATTGAAAATAGACTACTTTTTTCTATTATTTTTGTCTTGAAAGAAATTTTCTTACGATTAGTTGATAGTTGTAATTTTGATTTCCTTGAGAAGGGATGAAAAATTTGAAAAATAGAGGGCATCTGTAAGAAGCATCAAATAAGAAGTGTAAAAAAACTCATTTTTCGCTTTGAGTAGGTGTCGAAAGAGTTTTTCACTTTAATTAATGTATAATTTAGCCATTTTTTAAAAAAATATAATGAAAGTTAATAAACGTATATCCTTTTCTGATTCTAACAAACCTTTACGATTTATGTCCTAACTCAAAAATAAACAAAGAAAGACTCATTCAAACAATAGTCTAAAGTATAATGAAAAACAAATTTGCTTTTTAATAACTAGGCAATATTTTTCATTTTGAAGCAAAAGATTTTTATGCATATGAATGAAGAACATTTTATCAATTAAAATATTCACAATAGGAGAGCCATTAATTTTTTCCCAATTTTTTTTTTTTGCTATCAATTATAAAAAATGCTTATTTATACAATTCTCATCTTTATTGGAGGAATCTTTATCGCTAGAAATATATGTCTAGTTGTTACATACATGGCAAACGTACTTATTCCACTTTTTTGTGATTCTAGTACATGATGACTAAATATAAAATTATCCAGCTATAAGTGAAAATAATTTCAATTTTCTTAAACTCCTTGAAATCTTTTTCCTGGCAAATATACTAGCAAAGAATAAGTAAACTAAGTTTATGCTTAAAAGTAAAAGAAATTTCAATTTTTTCATACATTTTTAAATTTTTTGTGTATGTACGAGGAAAGAATTAAAAGGTAATGCCCAGGCCCGTCTTAAAGTAATTTATCATTTTTGACATAAAGTCTGATGAAAAGGGATAATTAACTGCTAAATACTTGTAGAATTATAGGATCCAAAATAAACGAAACGGAAGTTAATTAACCATTATCACCTGCTAAACAATTATACTTAGAAGCAAGAATTTCTATAATACATTTTTATTCTTTATTATCTTGTCAACACTTACGACATTTAAGGGAAGCTACATTGTTAAAGGAAAATTATATATTATGTTGTGTCTATTTTATTTCATTTAGTTCAAATATTTATACTTTTAATTTAATTTGTACAGTAACACTGAGGTTTATTTTATTCCATATATGTAAAAAATAAATGAAATAATTATAATTTATTGAGTTCAAACTCTAAAAAGTAAGTTTTCCATTGCCTCTTGGGATATAAATTTTATGTTATAGGAGACAAAATCTGTGTTTTTCATTCCTTATAAAAATTGAACAAGCATTAACACATATATTGGAATTACTAAAACAATTTTTGAAAGAGAAAAAAAAACTAATTTTAAAGAAAGATAAAATTTTAAGAAGTATCCTAGATTTAAAATCATTATTAATGCCTAAAAACTCTTAGTTAAGAATAAAATTAATATTAAAATAAACTCAACTGAATAATTTTTGAATAACCAGACATTATAAATAATATATAAAATTAATTAACATTTATTTTCTGACTATCGTAAAGTTGTAATATTTTTTTTATCTTTTGGAATAAAAGTTTCTTAAAATAAAATAATTTTTCTGTTACTGTCTTTTCTCTTTTTTATAAATTTACGTTTTTTTTGCCTAAGTGCCTAATTCAAGTAATCATAGTTCATTATAATTTGAATTAAAATATCTTATTTCTAAAAGAAATTAATTTTGGAAAATAATGTAGACTTTAATTTGAACATATTTAATAATAATGAATGTCCTTTAATTTTAAAACAATGCATATACAAATACTGCTTTAAATGTAGATATTAATAAAGTACTTTTATATTGCTAAATACTTTACATAATTCATAGATCTTTCAAACATCGTAAAAATGACATTTATTCTCATTCTAATGATCTTTTTAATGAGATTTCAAAGAAAATTCATTAAAAAGCATCATGAGAATAACTTTTACCTTCTTAGTTTCTTATACTTAAATTTCAAGTATTCATTTAAAAAAACATTTGAAAATATTTATACAGCATTAAACGATATTTCACACATTATTTATCTAATATTTATAGATATTTGTTTATAATATCTTGTAACGATAATTTTTATTATTCAATAAGTTTCGGCTAAAAATCAAAAATGTTTTATCAAAATTGATTACTTATCTCTATATAAATAAAATAACCATTCTCCCTTTATTATGTTTGCTAAGCAATCGTTGTATCAGCATATTAAATAAATATTTCTGTTGAAGGAACATTATGAACAAAATGAGATTTTGGATTTCATGCTAAGACTAAAGTTTGTTCTTAGTTACTTTGCCTATAGTCGGTTGCTTCTGCATTATTTTGTCGTTCATGAATTATTTATTTCTAATAAATGTACTAGGCTTCAAGGAGCAATTTTACTAACCATTTTAGCGTTTCTGAAGACATCATTTTTAGCATTTCTTTTAGCATCCGTTATTGAATTTTCGTCATGCAAAGAGAATAGTGCCTTTCGACTTGATAATAAATTGATTTTTCTGCGAGGAACTAAAAAAAACTCTCTTCTTTTTTTGAGAAAAACATTTGAAACATTTACTTAGCACACAGTATAAAGTTTTTCGACGTAATTTTGTTAACTAATATTGTGCTCATTGAATACTATAATTCATTCACAGTCATAATTATATAGAATTATTAATTATTTATAAATTATTTACTTCAAATTTTCATAAAAATATTTTATCAGAAAATTAAAATTTTCAGCATATTTCTATATTAATTCATTCATTACTAATTAGTATATTCAGTACTATGTTGTTTGTGTGTGTCTGTGTGTGTTTGCGTGCATGTGAATATTATATACTTGAAAATGAAAAAGACAAAATGTGTTATCATAAAAATGTATTTGAAATGAAAACCAAGACATTTATTTGTAGTTAACCATCCAAAGACAAATATTTTTACAAATAAACAATAAAATATCAAATAAATTTAGATTTTTAGAAATCATTTGCACAAACAGTTCGCAGTGGATTTATTAGTAAAATTTCCACATCTGTGATAGAGTACTTACATTATGAAACTGAAAGATCAACAATATTCTTAAAAATAGATTTATAAACTGACAGATCATTAATGCATCCATTACTAGCCAAACAATCCCGTAATAAATATTTTCGAATTCCATCTGAGTTTCTAAAGCTATAGTAAAGCTTCTTAAATTCTTGATTTATTCTTTCGAATCATCAAAATTTATAAACTTCTATATTTTTGATATAGAGCCTCAAGCTTTAAAAGGCTGTTAATAGAAGTTTATTTTCTTTCAAAGTCAGCGTGAGAAGTTGGGAAGTACCGAACTCTTTAATATTCCTTCTAAACTGCTTTATAGAGTTAAGCTTCATACGATGGGAGGTTTTGAAATCACATTGTGAGAAAGCATAGGCGTAAATATTGAAGCTAGAAATTACTTTGGCTTTTGTTGTCGTCTAGAAAGGGCAATAACACTTTCACTTTTCATAGAAGTAATGATTTTTCTCTCGCTCTTGCTATCTTCTACTAACTAAGCTGCTCACTGAACGTCTGATAATAATGTTGGTAGAAGCATTAAGGGACGTTCACACCATTCTAGTATCCAATATGCATTAAAGCTATTTATTCAAAGAATACGTACTGAAAATGTTACTTGGTATAGACACATTGAAAGAATAATTTAGAGCTTCTTTCTTTTGGTTTTATAGACCTGACTTAGAAAAGATGCTTTGCTTGAAAATAAAGTTTTTCTTATAAATAAAAAGTTGATGATTCTTCAATAAATAATTTTTAAAAGATGTTAAATTAAGTATTCTAAAATATTAAAAATCATAAAAATCTTGCTAATTTTCCCAGATGTATAAGAATTATTCACTGTTTTTATTTTTCAAACCCAGAAATCCCTGAATAATAGTATTGTGAATAATATTGTTTATAATACTTGGTAACCATTTAGGTTACAACCGCTTAACAATAGATATCTTAATGTTGGCATAGTTGTTTATAGTATAGTATAGGATGGTGAGGGAACATGAATTCGAGGCAGAAAACTGAAGGCTTAGTGCTTTGACTGTGCGAGTAAGAAACAGAAAACAAATATTTTTATACTGGCATGCTTTTAGTAAAACATAACTCTTTGAAGCCTGGCAGGATACAGGCATTTTTCGTTGTTCTATTCCAAAAAAAATTCAGACTTTTTCTTCCTACAACCTCTTTGTTAAAAGGTTCCTTTGACCAACAGAAGATCTCACATTTTCTATTTATCATAGATCATAGTTACCGTAAATTTTTTTTAAACATTTTAAACCAAGTACGATTAGAATTGCCAATTATGATACCAAGTTTTCCCAATGATTATTTCAGCATATTTTAAGGACTATTCTACATGTATTCTTATTTAAGAAAATTAATTCTAGAGTTAAGAATAGAAGACAAACGGTTTTCAAACATATTTATCTCTACATACCGTAGTTTTTTTCATTAAAGATATTATTTCATCTCATATTTTACACTGTTTTATAGTAAAAATTTTAGAGACAATAACACTCAAATAAACACAAAAATTCTATCTCTTCTGTTTTTCAGTAATTTATATAATTTTTTATTATTAATAATAATAATCCCTCCTTTTTCATTTGATTTATATGTATAGTTAATAAAACTTATAATTAACAGAATTTCTAATTTAAAAATTAATTTACAAACCAAAATCTGTTTAAATTATATATTTCAAAACAAATAAAACATTGATTTATAAACTGCATATTTTTTAAATAATTTTAATTACATGTTGGATATTTAATTGTTTATCAGTTAGATTATTATGAAGTGAATTACTAAAATATTTTTCACGGTTAACACAAACAAAATAGGGGCATAGTAAATTGGAGATCTGTATTTCATTCCAATTTTACATATCCCAATTCAAAAGGTCATGTGGTTTTTGAAGCAGGGCATTAATATAAAGAAAATCAGATAAATTTGATCATTATAACAGAATGTTATAATGATCGTAACATTATTTTAACGTGACTCAGTTTGATGCAGAAATTATGAAATATATACATTTTCTGAGTATGAATATTGTTATGAAAAATAGCAATAATTCTCAAACAAGAGCGATAAAAAGATACGGATTTTATTGTCTATGAAAACGCGTATTAAATATTCGCAACTCAAGCTAAAGTTATGCAGCGAATTAACTCTACTTAATTGGACAATTTCAAATAACAGAGAAACTATAGATCCGTCCTGCAGATCTCTTTAAACCAACCAAACATAGCTCGCTTTCCAAACTCAACTAATTTCCCGACTTTTAGGCGAGTCTTAAATAGCGCTCCACTGAAGTGGAAGGGGCAACCTTTGAGAGCGCTCACTCATTCCAGGCAAGTCCAGAAATTTCTCCATTGTTCTTTAAGAACAAATCGTTATTTCTTAGCATCTAATACACAATTTAAAGTGTCGCAAAAACAGTTAGCGACCTCATTATATGGCCAACGCATTTATATCGCCAAATTGGTATAACATGGCAATTTTCTGTTGTGCATTCCTTTACAACGGTCTGTTCTCTCTTACATGCGATTCCGTTACAATTAATTTTATACAAATAAACTATTTACAAATACCCTCAATTTTTACGCTACAATTCAGAAATATTTACATTTACTTATAACTTATACAAATTTCATAATAATATGCTTTTATCTTTCAGAAAATCTGTTAAGATCGCATCGAAAAAAAATTTCAGTTTCAATTGCATTCGGACATACACAATTCTTACAATTAGGTACTCCATAAAGGTCAGCATCATTTCAGCTGTACTTAAGTATATTTCAGAAATACATCATCGCTTAAGTAGAAATGAGACATCTATTCGAGTCCACTAAGCTTTTCAAATAAGCTATTTATTCCAAATAACCTTACTAAATAAATAAATAAAAAATGTTTTTTCCTCGGGGCAAGCAGCAAGGCAGTACACTGTATGCAAATCATGCTTGTTACGGTGGAATAAATTTGAATGCCATTAAGATTTATCTCAGACATTTCTTTTATATTTTATAGTCTTTTCTTTGCTGCTTATTTAAATTGACAATAAACTCCTTAAAAATACGTCCTTTATGTTAGTTATCGACTACTGATATTGTTTTCCAATAGTTCAAACCAAACTAAAGTTTAAAGAATGAACAACTTCACATAAGTTATGAAAAATATTTACATTTACAAAAGATTTAGATTTTTAAAATATAATTAACACTTGTCTAAAAAGCTCAGATCAAGAATATATTGAAACAGATTAAACGAAATAAACAAAGCTTTAAAATGTTGTTGTAATCCTATTCTTATAGCTAATTTTTCATATAATGATATATATAATATGTTTACAAAGAAAAAGTATATCTTACATGGTTTGGGCTCGTTTTTATATCATACATCTCAATGAACCTCTTAAATTGATTAACAGGTGATTATTGTCCATTATTGCGGTTCCAAATACTCTTGATTGGGTTAAAATCATTATTACATACTGGTCATTTGAGTATTTTTTTGCAATACAAAACATAATTTGATGCTATTTGTTGAGTGAGTGAAAAAAAAAACGTGTTACTGAATGAAATACTTACATATAATCACCTCTCTAGAATTTAGAGGAATTTTTGCCGTCATTTTTATTGACCTACCATCTTTCCTAAGACTATAGACATATCAGTGTTGCACAAGTCAGGACAATATAATCTTCAGTTTTCTAGTCCTGTCACATTGCATGTTTTTCATCGATGATATCACTAAATGTCACTTTTGCCCCTAGGATACATGTTTTTGAGCTCGTGATATTCTTTAAGGATTATGGTACTATTATAGAATTTACTTTCTTAGTTTATAATTAAATTAACTTCTCATTTCTAGATCCCTCCATATGTAATACATTTCAATTCCGTAGCCTCAGTGATCTCAAGTTATAATGACCTTAAGATAAGCTTTAAGAATAGACATTTATTGAATAAAAAATTGGATCTTTTGATAGTAGAGGGTTTTTTTTCACACAATGCTTTCCAGATACGCATTTCGCCTCGTGATTGCTTCTTCTAGATAAAACTCGATAAATAGGTGCCTTTGAACGATTCACATGGTTGAAATCTTTGAAAAAAGCTTACCTTTAGCTTTCAGGTTCCATATTTTAATAACTTCGTTCTGAATTAATTTAACTTTGAACATTTTTAAACAATGAGTTATTTAATAAACAATACTAGAAGACTGTTTTGCCTTTATTTTTAAATTCACGCACACGGCAGAAATTGCCTATTGTATCAAAACTTTTCTAGCAAGATAAATTCTGTTTTATTTTGTAAATTGAATATTAATAATAATAATCAATTTATAATATAAATAACAACAAACAAACCAGAAATAATATAATGGTGGTCTTTTCTTTTGAAATAATATAATGGTGGTTATATCTTTTGCTAACAAGCTCTGAATATGCAAAAAAGTGTGTTAATTCTATCAAAAAATTCTTAATGTTCCAATTGCATACCTACATTGCATAAGTTTTTACGTCCCTTCGCGCAATATCGAACATTTTTTACTACAAGAATATGCATAAAGAACAGAATATTAAACATAGATTTTTACTTCTGCCCCACCCGCTTTTACATTAACTGAATATTAAAAGTAAAGAATGTGTACGCTTTACCTTTTTCTGCCCAATAGATTTAAGCTGATGGATAATAAGCCCTGTATAATATAAGTGCATTCACATTTATTGAATATTAAAAGTAATTAGTATGCAGCAATGTTTTCTTCCAGCTGACGACAGAATATTTGTCCCTAAACATGCCACAAAAATTGTTATTATAAAATCTTTAATACTTCTTTATAAAACTTATTTCTATTACTGGAGAAATTAATGCATAGAATTATAATTAAATATGTTATCTTAATTAATCATCTCTAGTTTCAGTTTGCAATTTTTTTCTGTCTTTACGTTTTTAATAGGATTCAATCGTCTTAATAAGAAATATGAAACGAGTATCCATCACAGTTCGATAAACAATGATATTCCCTCTGCAGCATGGGAATGTTACAGAGTCATTAGTTATAACCCTCAAAGAAACCTAGAAGCTTAGTTTAATTCTCAGCTCCTTAAATATTTTTTTAAAAGTTTAGATCTGCTACTTTACTACAAAATCAATACCACAGAGCAGTCATTTGACTGATTGCATTATTTTATAATAGCTAGCAATATTCTTATTTGGGAAAGAGATTGAGGTATAATAGTTTTAAAATAAAGTATCTATATTCAGTTACTGCCAGCTTTCTGGCGCAGAGGTAGCGCGTCATCCTCATGTTCTGGGATTCCCGGTTCGGGCATGGCTGTTCTTCTGTGTGCTATCTGTGAGATGAGTGAATGTGTCCCCCTGTAAAAAGGGATTGTGCAAGCGAATGTGGTGAGTGCGTAGCTAAGTCGTAGTCTTGGCCCTAGTTGGCTCTACTTCAAAAACAAGAGACGCTTATTTCGGCTTAAATCTGCTGCTGTATCAGCGGGGGGCTTGTCCAATATGGCAAGTGCCATAAGTAACTATAATAGCATATTCAGTTACTTGATTTTGCTTTCGTGATTTTCAAATAAGAATGTTTTAGGTGGGCTTTATTCAATAAAATAATTTAAAAATTAAAATTTACGACGCATGATTTGCAAACACTCTTTCATGTACTTCAAGAATTCTATAGCATTGTTAATATAATTTTTTCAAACCTCAACTTTACTCGATATATTAAACATATTAAAAACGTTTTTAAGTAGCTGATCTTGTTTTATTTCTAAGAAATATGTTTATCTACCATGCCATAAAATAAAAAATTGCATTCTAAAGTCAATTTCTATGAGGAATTTTAATTTTAATTTAAATTTAATCATTTCTTAGAATATAAATTGTTATAAAAGAAACTTCAAGTCATTGAACAAAAAAAAATGAAATTTTTGAAAAAGTTTATTTTTGAAAGAAACGAAAGTCAATTATGAATCTGAGACTTAATAGCTGAATTAACAAACTCACAGTTGTGGGAAGTTGATATAAGTTTTAAATTTTATAAGTATTGAAATTAAAACATTTGATAAATGATGCTATCTAGCGTATAACAACTAAATCTCCATTGGTCCATTCTATTTCTATATGGGTTAATTATTTAATATGATGTTTTTCTTTAGTTATTGTTATTCTCTATGCCTCAATTCTGCAAATTAATTTATTTTTAAATTTAATCTCCATATATGTTCTTTAAAACATGAAATAATTAATTCCTGTTGACCTATAAATAAATTTTTATTTTACAGTGGGATTTCCAAGTCATTTAAATCTATTTCAAATGTGCATTTCTTGTCTGCCCTACCCTCTATTTCAGAATACTTAAGTATAAAATAGAGAATCCTATTTTCTATAAACATTTAGTGTACTTTATTTTTTTTCAGGTTTCAAAACTTTTAGTAAATAGGAAATATTTTTATGAGCTGAAAATGGCTGACCGTCCCTTACTTATTAAAAATTAATAATTAAAGCATTGTAAGTCTTACTCGTCAAAATGTTACTTTCCAGATTGAAGCGGAAAAAAATATGCTTTTCGTTACTTAAACAGTTTTTCGCATTAGCCAAAGAAGAAGTACCTTAGTTACCTTAACTAGTTAAGGGAACAAGTTAAAAAATATTCTTGGAAAAGATCAATATCTTACTTCTCATTTTATGTAAGATTTTTTTTACTGAAATCTAAATAAAGAAAGAGAAATAGTTATTTCATTTAAAAACACTCCATGTTAAACATAAAGATCCCTTAGTTAAATGTTTAACACTTAAATGTAACTAGCTTTGATAAATATTTTAATTAATTATAAGTTTTCTTCCTTTAAAGTACATTATAGTTATAAAAGATATTTATTTGATTTGTAAATTGTGTTATGAAGAAATTTGAATATTTGTTTAAAATATGAATTCATAAAATTATAACTAAAATCTCCCATGTCATATTTTTGATAAATCAGAAAAACTTTAGAAGTAAAAAAAATATTACATGTGATGTGGGTAAAAAAACCAAGAAGCAGGAAGACGTCTAACTCAAATAGTATTTCAAGAAAAAAAGTAACTTCTTCAAATGAAAGAAATTGGCCAAGCTTTATTTCCAGGCATCACGTATCTTTATCACTGCAACAATTTTTTACTCTGATAGAGCAATAGCTCTATTTTTCATTCGGCAGCGTAAATACTTTATTAAAATTTTAGTGACGTTTTGATACTTCTTGAAAAGATTGATTAAATTTGAAGAAGTTTTAGACGAAACAAAAAACGTTAAACTGAAAAATAAGAGAAATTCTTTCACCTGTATGAAAAATTTCCAAGCAAATGAACTGTTATGAAATAAAAGAAATCATTATTACATCGCATTCGCTCCTTTAGTTACAATCTCTTTCAAGAAAATTGATGAATGACAGTTATCACTAAAAAAGATTATATTTGAAATAAATTCTCTCTCTTCTATTGAACTGATGAAAAAAGAATTGCTTTCAGTTGCTATTTCATGATACGGAGTATAAAAATTATTTTATAGTTTCAGTCTTTGCTTTTTAAAAAAGTTTTTCTCCCTTGGAGGGAGACAAAATATTTCTTTTATCCTGAAATAATCCTGAAACCACTTTTAGACATATGCTGTATTACATATACTAAAAGTCGAAAAGTAATCGAAATTCATTTGTCATTGTTCTGAAACCTTTCCCATTTCTGAAAAGAAGTTATGGCCTCCTGAAAGGGTGACGACTCTGAAAAATTGAAATATTTTTCAGTCATTTGAGTCACAGATATCAAATATCTTAGGAATTGGAATCGAACATTATGTTTAAGTACAGTTCGTTCACTTCGAACTATTTATAAATGTCTTTCAATGATCTGAGAATACAATGTGAAATATTGTAAGTTATGACACTTATTAATTGAAATGTCTAAAGTTCTAACATGGACGGTTCATCATTTATTTTGAATGATGTAGCAGGTGGAGGCTTTCTCTGCCGAACGTATTGAGTTTCCCAATGGTATTTTATGAATAATGAATGTAATTTGCCGTACGACCAAGCGTGATGGAAGGAAATTCAAAGTAGCATTGATTTTTGTATAACGTGCATTCGTTTCAATCTTTCATTGCCATTTCTTTTTCTTGGCCACATCTTATTTGATGTTCATACTCTTTTTTCCATGTTCATCGTAACATAAAATTCCACTTAATGATTTACCAGTCAATCCAAAGACAAAATTGTTTTTAAAAAATAAGGATTTATTATGAAACGGTATTAAATAAAACCAAGTAGGATTTTAAATAAAAGTCCCGAAGAAATAAAATTTTAATTATTTCATCAAGAAAGCTATAATGTTATATTTCTAAAAAAGTGAGTTTACCATCATGAACTCGTATTATAATTTTAAATGTTTCTTTAAAAAATTATTTTATGAATATACGTTCTCATGCAAGACAAAAGAAAATATAAAAATAAAAATTCTCCAACTGTACTTTATTTGAGAATTTTGTCTCAATAGAAGCATTTAAAGGAAAACGAAATTCTTCAATACATACAAATAATGTTAACAGGAATTAAATGCAAAGTTTCACTTTTGTCACAAAAAATAAATTGAAAAGTTTCGTAAAATAATAAGAATGTTTTCCCAAGTTACCATAAGAAATTGATAAGAATTGTTTGGAAGCAAAATTTATTAAACTACCACAGCAATGAATTTTACTAGAATCCAAATAAATCCCGTTGGCGTATTTTCTGAACAACGAATAACTTTATCAAAGTAACTATAAGGAGGAGTGTGAAAAAAAATTCGTTCTTTGCTGCACAAGGGAATAGAACTCATATTCTAACTCAATTCTACCCACCAGTCCTTACAGTATATATGTCTATTTCGTATTTTAGATGAATAAAAATACTTGAAATAGTATTCACAAATAACTTTTGATATAGCATAGTTGATTAGAAAGTTTAATTTTGAAAAAATTCAGAATAAATAAAATAAGTGACAACATCCCAATTTTACTGTTCTTTACGTTTAATATTAACTCTTAAATGAGAATCCCAAATTGACTACTCCGACCCGCCTTTAAACTCAAACTTCAAATAAAACTGAATGCTGAACCATCACAACAGCAACAGTAGTGGGAACTGTGGTTGAGTAGTAAGGGCCATCACCGGCCTCGGCAAACTGCTTCCAGTGGAAACTACGTCTCGTCCTCGATGGGAGATAGAAAACTCTCACCTTTTTCTGTACCTACTGAGGTGGCGAGAACCAATAACCATACCGGAATCTTTTCATCCTCATTTTTGATTTGCCCCCAAGTGGGAAATTTTAAATGATATAATGATGAAAAATGGATATTTATGAGATAAATTCCTCTTGTATAATTTTGATACCATTTTTATTGCAGTTAAATGTCAGATGGCGCAATTGTGCCTCTTTTCATTATCAATCAATTGTTTAGTGACTTGATTCAAAAGTCATTTCATTTGTGAGTTCGATACAATTCGATGTGCATTTCGTCTGTGAACGTTCATTGTGATTCTAACACTTCTCCTTTTTCTTGTGGAAAAACAGTGGAAAGGCACTATTTTGAATTTTAGTCTTGGAAATGAAAATATGCCATAAATTTCCTTGTCATTTTTAGATCAATATTGCATTTTATTTCTCGATTGGATTTCTTTTAAGTCACCAACTCTAATATACCTAATTAAAGCTGATTATTTAACATGAATTATAAAATTAATTTAAATATTATATAGTTCTAGAAATCCTTTAAAATAATTTGACGCACAAATATATCATACGGTGAGTAAAATATTTATTTCTCATTCAATTATATTTAGGAATTAATGATCAATGAAATATGAAGGAAATATTGTATGTTTGTCGTTTCTTAGGCACCGTAAAGCAGAATACGTATTATTTTTTAAAGATATTAAGAATTGCTATTTCCTATTATTCTTATAATGTTTAATGTTTATATTCTTTGGATATAATGTATGGGTTAAAATATCTTCTTTGTAAGGCAGTAATTTAAAAAGAAATGTTATGTAATTATTTTCTAAAAATAATCTCTAAAGTCCTATGAAGTTCTCTTGAAAAGAAGCATGCCGAAGAAATATGAAATTGTCTCCTGTCAAATAAAAATTTTGAAAGCTCTTTACTGAGAATATATCTTCCATCATTTACAGGAAGTAAAGCAGCTGAGTTCAAGCACATGTTTCATTTAGGAAGTTCTTGTGATCGGACAAACTTACCTTGTGCAATAAATCTCAAACATTTAAAATAAAGTTTCGAAAGAATCTTCTCTTTTCAATCAATAATATATCGTGTAGCTCTTTACCTTCACTAAGAAAAGTTACTATAAAATAATGTGATAGTTCAATAAGTAAAATCCTAACACCAGTCCAGCTAAAAATAAAAAGTAAAAAAAATATTTTTCTATGCAATACTAGCATTATTCTGGAATTTTATGATAGAAATAAAATATATTTTTAAGCCTTAATATGAACAATTAGATGCATCTATTCTTTATTAATTGTTGCTATGCATTTTTAAGGAATTAAATTACTGCTATAAAATTATTCTGTGATTAAATTTGGCCTTAGATGCACAATACTGCAAATTACACCAGCAGTTTTAATGAATCGATTAATTATTTATTTTTGTTTAAAGCAGGAAATATTTTTAATAAGGGCGCTTTAACAACATAATTACATTTGTTTTAATTTTATGACTTTAAAGCAGATTTCAGTAAATTTCTATTTATTTTTCTTTTATTGCACTCTTTTAAATATGCTTGCATAATTTTTTGGTAGTTAAAATATAGAGATTATTAATTCTCCCAAAAGATTCTAGCAAATAAAATTTTTAAATATTTAAAAAAGTTGCGTGTTAAATATAATACTAATTAATTTAGAAGAGACGTTAGAATCAGAAAAAAACTAACTTCAACGAATTATTTTCCAAAATATATTATTTTTAAATATTTTATAATCCTGCTGAATTTTTAATTTTATCTTACAAAACTAAAAGAGGATTATAACAATATCTTTGGTTAGTAAAAAGTATTTGGATTCATTTCTTAATTCTGTAAAAATTTAATGAAATATGACACAATTTTTATAGAAAAGAGACTCCGTATTCTCCCAGCAGAAATTAAAATACAAAAAAAACTATTATATTCCAATACCTTTAACTTTTTACATTTCACGGAAATAAAATTAATTTACGCATTTATTAAAAAATGGATAAGCAAACTTGCTTAAAAATTAATTTTATATACACAAACAAACAATTTTTTTGTGAAAAATAGTAAATTAATTAAACTTTAGGATTTTTTTCAATTCATTTATTTCAAATAACGTATTAATTTTTCAAAAAAGATTCAGTTTTGTTTATTATAAAATTAATAATGTTGAGCTTCAAACGTTGTCATCAAATTTATTAAAGGAAAGATTTATATTCAAAATATAATTTTATTCAAATAACACTGAAGCTAATTAATTAATATTTGCAATGGTTATAAAATAAGCAGCTTATTTTTAATAACAATTATTTTTTACTTTTCTCGGCAAGGAAGGCATTATAATTTCATCCACGTTTGTAGTGATAAATAAGTTTATTTTTAGACAACATATAAGGAAATGTACAAATCATATATTAGGAGAAGCAATATTAAATGAGGAAATAAAAATTAAAACTGAGAAATATATTTTTTTTCTCCTAAAAGAGTGGTACTCAACATTTATTTTCTCTCTCATCTCTTAATTTTTCTTCTTTCGCACTTAGACTTTTCAAACCATCGTACTCAACTCATCTGTTCTCAAGAATTTTTTTGAGTCATGTCAATGGTCTGGTAAATTTAAGAGTCAAACGACTTAAATTATTATGACATCTTTAGGATTAATTGAAGAATTTATATTTCCTCATTATTTCTTATAATAATCTTAATTATAATTTTGAACACATGAAAATTGCATTCATATAATTTTGTATAAATTAATGATGAAACCTAAGGAAGGCGCATCGTTATAATAAACTATAAGAAAATAGGACAATATTAATACTTTTTTTAATTGAATTAGTTTTACGGAAAGTTTCCTAAAATTTAGTTTAATTAAAGTCTGAAGAAATATATTACATCTGGTATGCATTAGACTTACAACGATATTCATTAATAATATATGCCACATTGCTTTTTCAATGAGGTATTTAGTTTTTGTATTACTTCAGCAATGAGCTAAAGGTAATGTTTTTTCATTGCTGCATAGTAATATGACAGTTGTAGGTAGTAATATGACATTTTAAGAAATATCATGTTTCTTATCTACTAGGGAAACCAAAATGTTATAATTTTCTTCTCATTTAAATCTTATACATATATACATACATAACTTTACTAACATTTTTTGGCTATTTTGATTGATCCGTTGCATTTTTACTGGGTATGCATAAAAAAAGGTGAATTCCTCAATCTTGAAAACCTATCATTTACTTATGAAGAATAATAAACTAAAATTTTGAAAGAGTTTTTGCATTAAAATTCAACTTTAGAATAAATAAATGCAAAAAAGTTATTCCATCATTAATAAAACAAAAAAAACATATTTACTGAGAGTGACGTTAAGAAATGATAGGCTGTTTGAAAATATAAAATCTTCAAACTTGGTGAAATAAAATGAAAGCTCATTTTTTGTTTTATTGTCTCATTTTTTAAAAGGCCTCAAAGAATTTTTTCTTGTTCTCATCTTATAAAAGAAAGTTAACGAGTTTGTTTTGTTTTAAAATATGTTCCTATACCAAATTTAACTTTTATCCTGTTATAAAATTTAACTTTTGCTATCAAAAGATTTTAGGAGATATTATACAACGAATTACCCTGTAAAAGCATTAAAATTTTAATACGTTGACAGCCACATAGCTTGCTTGCAGCTTGCACTTATTGTACGGAGCCATTTATTTAATTAGATGACCTCCCCTTCTTCAGTCCTTGCAGAGTACGAATTAAAAATAAATATAAATGAATTAATATTAAATTCTTAAATTAGGCGATTTTTAAAATACTCTCGAAATTTTGAGAACAAAGAAAGGCGTGAAATTCCTCGATTTTGGAGAATTTTCAAGCAAAGTAAAAACATGAATCTAAATAAATGCAAAAATATTATATGTAAGCATAAAAGACAAAAGAATTGTAGAAAAGAAAGGTTTTATGAAATATTTCTACCTATTATATTCTTGTTTTAAACCTTTGGAATTATTTTTAGTTTTGTAATTAAAGAATAACATTGAAACTCTTTTAAACTTGAAGACGCTGAGTACTATTTAAGTTTTTGAGATTTATTCAGAAACAGAAAATTAGCTGTGAAATTATTTGGTGTTTTTTAAACAAATTTGAGTCTTGTTGTGACTGAATTCATCATGAAGAATATAATCCATGATTCCTAAGAAGTAAACATTGTTTAAATAAAGTTCAAATATAGAATTCCACAATAAGTTCAAAATTGTTGAAAAGAATGTAAAATATATTATAATCAAACAAGCATCGGTTTTAATAGGGAAAAAATTTGCTTTATATATAAAAAAAATCTAAAATTTGAATGTGAATAGAAGCTTAATATCTGCCAAACTTATTTATACCAATCGGAAACAGAACTTTCTGCAGGTAGATTGAAATCTGATGGTTTTCTAAAAGCATGGAATGGTCATATTTTACTGTATGTGAAAACTGAAATGAAAATATATTAAATTTAAAAATCTTACACAATTTGTTCATAGAATTCGATGATCAAGAACTGGCTCGAGATCCATAATGCGTATGGCTCTAAGCAATTTTCTACTAGTAGCTACTGATATCTATGAAAAATTGACGTGAAAATCTCCTTTATTCTGCAGTAAAAATTCCTATAGAACCTCGGGATTAAAAAAAGAAAATAACCTTAAATTGATCCGCATGAAAGGAGAAAATATGTCTATTCACATATCATATCTTCTTCATATCTGTGGCATGAAAGTTTTCTAGTGATATGTTAAATGCAAATAACAGATATATATTCACATATGAGCACTTTGTAAAGCTTCAATAAATTCACAGCCACGTTTTAAAGCCCTTATAGATATAAAAAGTAAAAAATTGGGCAGTCATGAAACTGAACATATACACATTTTTTTCTGCTTATAAAGTATTGAGGAAAGAAGAAATTTCACATGTTGCTGGTACTATCCGCATTTCTGCATCTTCATCGTCATCATATATTTTCTACTTATCGAGGTGGCTTTCTTGTCATACATTCTAGTCAATTGTAGTTTGAATTTGCTCCTTCGCTTTCAATAATACGACTTGTATTTAAAACTTAGAATAATGTTGTTGATGTTTTATAAATTAATGATACTATCTTGGGAATTATTATTGATAGCGGCAAGAACAATGGATATGGGCAGTAACATTTATAACAATCCTAAATACCTAAATATTTATTTTGATTCATTGTATTCTTAAAGGTAAATCATACCAGACTCTTCGACCCGCCCGCAGGCACACGAATTTAAACCATAAAACTAAATGACCGGATCGCCACAACAACAATAGTAGCGGGAACAATAGTTCAGTTCTATGGGTCATCACCGACCACGGTGCAATCCTTCCCGTAGGATTACATCCTGTCATCAATAGGAGAAGCTTAACTCCCACCTACTAGTGGACCTTTCAGGGTCACGAGATTCAACCACCATGCCGGAAGCATCTCTATTCTTGAAGGCAAAAGTATAGAACTCTTCAATAATTAACATTTTCATTGAAAGCACATTTAATTAAGAACAAAAATGATCTTTAAGTTACTTCATAACCTCAATACACGCTTAAGTTGCAGCAAAGTTTCTGTATATCAAAAAGACAAGCAATCTTGTTTTAAAATAAATAAGGAAAAATAGTGAACATATTACTAAAGAAATCTCTGATTTAATTTGAGTTCTCTGGTTTATAAATTTATTTCTTATATTCATTTTGTTGAAATTAGTAAATGTAAAAAATATAATTTTGCAAAATATTTTTTGATGATTGTTTACCTGTAAAAATTAATTTATAATATTCTGCAATGAAATTACATTCTTGATAAGTTTTATTTAAGTCAAGATATTAAAAATTAAAATAACAGATATTTTCCGTTACCTTATGTTAAAAATCAACTAAAAAGCAAAGTATAATGAAAGAAATTCAAACGGTAGATGCAAAATCTTGAAAATAAGTTTAAGTTCACAGAGATCCAGATTATTTTTCTTATTTTTTAATACATTAAAATTCAACATCTCTCTTTCATTTTAATTTCTGTAATGAAGGCAAAGTAAGGATTATGCTAAAATATATTCATCAAAAATTATTTCATAAACTTTCAATAATGTTCATTTAATAATTTAGATATCTTTATATGAAAGTCATAATTAATATTCTTTCAAAAAAGCTCAACTACATCTATTTTTGTAAGGCAATTTTAAAATGTCATAGATTAAACATATTTTTCTGCAGTGAAATTCAAAATTTTAGGCTTGCAAAATGTTGAGAATTCATATTAAACTAAACATTTTCAATACTAAAATGTTTAGATTATATGAAACGTTAATGTATGAAAAATTTATACTTCGATACGTTATGTAACGAAAACGTTAACGTAAATATAAAATAGGCACTTGCGTATTTATATTTAACGTTAAGAGAAATGTAAAAATACTTCGAGGATTCTGCTTTTTTAACATATGCATGGCGAAAAGAGAATACGTGTTGCTGAATTTATTTTATTGCTGAATGTATCTACATTTTGGAGCGGAGAGCGAATATATAGTTTCATTCTCATCGGTTTTACAAATTCAAGCTTAAAATTCTACAGACCCATTATGGAAAGAAACCGAGGCTGCATTTTCATAACTTTCCATTTCATATTGAGAATACTGGTAGAAGCAAATTGAATATTTCATTTTGAAATCTTCACATGTGTAATCGTGTAGCTTTTAGAATTTCAAGAATAGTCTTATCCATTTTCAGACCCTCCTTTTGGCGATGTTTCCTACAAATATCAATATGAATGCGAAATTTTCTGTCAAGTGAAAAGGGATTTTATTATGTTCTTGAGAAACAACTTGGAGGCCACTGTGGTCTCAATATATACGGCCTCAGACGAAAGAAAGCATAGCAGAATAGTTCGGGTGAGGAAAAATAAATTCTGTTCGACATTCTGAAAAGATTTATGGTTGAAATTGGGAGAAATACTCAGTTTTGGAAGGAAGTTAAAAAAAAGAGATACTACCAATAAAAAGGGTATTCACCTCAAGATTTTTACTTTAATACCTGTGATTGAATTGGAATCCTTAGTAAAGTTAGGGGCCAGGAGAAATCATTCGTTTCATGTATTTTACGTTAATATTTGAAATTAAACATAAGTCTATAGTATATACTTAAATTACCAGATGATAGAGAAATTAAAAAGAAAGTTTTGTAAAATTGCTTGGGTTGTCCTAAAAAAAGAAATTTACCTCATATTTTTAATTTGAATTGTCTATAAAAGCTTTCTGCTCATTATATCTTCGATTAGGCATCGATCAATATTTAAGATTCGATTATCGATCTATATTTAAGAAGTTTTTAATTCCCATCATACAACGGTTATTTACTAATATCACCTCTATAATTTTTATGTTTGCAATTAAAAAATTAAGTTATGAACTGATATTTTTCGCACTGTCTCGAAGTGTTTTTTGAATATAAAACGAGTGATAATACTCTGATAACAACAAAAATAAATTTCCAAAACACTTTTTCCCACCTTTATTTGTAATTTGAAAGGTAAATAAATCAAATTTTTAAAAATTATCCATTAAATTAAAATTTATGAATTAACATTTGTCAAGTAAATTAAATAAATATTTTGCGCTCTTAGTCATAGATATTTATTTAGCTCAATATATGATATGATCTTTTTTCAGGAAAATCAAAAACTCTCATTACGACCTATAATCATCATTTACGAGTTCTTATAAATACAAAATTCATATTCTGGAATGTTTCAAATATATAGAAGCTTTCTGATTAATATCTGACAGTACTCACATTACTGAAAAACCTTTTAAGATTTGATACTTGTAAATTACTTACTTAGTTAGCTACTTACTTTAAATCTTATCTCTTATTATATAAACTATGTTTATACTTAAGTTATTGTTTATGACTATTAAGGATAATGGGAGAACATATATTCCATTTATCTGAAAAGGAAACAGAGAACTAGAAGTTTAAGATCTTTCACCTAATAGTAAAATATCGTGAAATTTTTATTATTTCCGAGAAAAATTGATTACTTTTAGGAATAAGAAAAATAAAATTAGAATCATCTAATCCTAACAATAATCAGCTTAACTTAAATTTAAAGACAGATTCGACTTACAAAAAAGAATTAACAAAAACTAATTTCATTTTATAAATCCAAAATATAATCAGATTAGTGTATATAGCTTCTTCTCAATGTAAATTAAAGTAATTATTTTTCAAGTTAATTTCTTTAATTTATATTATTGGATAACAAACTTTAATAAGCTTCTAAAAATATCTTGTAACTTGTAACTTGATTAAAAGATTCTACTGATTGTGGAAGTAGTCTTAAAATAATCAAAAAAAGAAGGAAATTAAAACTCATATCTACCTATTATGACTTTTTTAGTCTATTTATTTAATGCACAAAATTTAAATTCCTCTTAACCAAATTTTTCCTGTTTTTAAATTATTAATAATGTTACTGTTTACTGTGGGATAAATATTTTCTATAATGATTTGAATATCTAAGCCAAGAGATATATTCACTAAATGACAGATTTTTAATCCTGATGAATGAAACGTTCGCATACTTTATTTAAATGTGGAATTCAGTGTCTGTTTCACAAATTTATCTTTCTGAATATGAATTATTCCTAATCCTGCAACATTTTGCAAAAATTTAGCAATCCTAAAATATCTCTATCCGTTTTCAACTAGCATTTGTAATAAGATAACATATTATGTGGTAAAGAAGAATTTTACATAAAGCAGTTTCATCTACCCAATATTCGTCACGCTAGAAAACACATACAAATAGAGGAATTTTAAGCAAACAGGTTTTATGACCTAATTAATTTATGAATATTCAGTTTTGTGCATACAAATCCCAATTATATAAATCTTAATGCATAATATAAGTAATAAAGTCAAAATATGCTTGCTCCTTAATTTTAAAATTTTCCTAGGATCCCTTTTATATGGATAAATGAGGTGATTAATTTTGTCTCTTATGCTCAAAAAATTAGTGCTGATAGTACTATTGCTATAACGTGCTTTATATTTATTCTCTAAAATAAAAATTATAATTTCAAACTAGAGAATAAAAATCAAATCTGCAAGCTAACTCTAAAATGAAAGTAAAGTCGATATATTTTAGAAAATGTATAGGAAAATTCAATCATTTTAGAATTAATGGATGCTTCTCTCAATTTTAAATTAATTTTACGTAATCTTACAAAATAATTGTAGTTTAACACTTTAAATGTATGTGATATATCCGACTTACATTTTTCAAAATACCGTAGCATCATTTATAATCTATGTAAGACGGATTCTAGAATAATAATTATTGCCAATTATTTTTCATTGTTTTAAATTTCTATTTCCATTTTAAGATACTCATGTGCGCAGTAAGGGATTTTTTTGCCTTTCTCTCTTCTTAATGACAGTGCTGAAATTCATATTTCGAAAAAAAAAGCTGATTTATGTTCGCATATTCTAAGATAATTCGATTCGGGAAAGATATATCGCTCAAAATTATATTATCAAATTATGTTTCCCAATCATGTTATTATAATGTAAATTTTCAATTCATTTCAAGTTGAAGCGTAATTATTCGAAGGCAGTGTCCTGGTTGATGGATAGAAGACTCAGAGTCTACTCCGCTTGATTTCTCAGAAGACCATAAACCTCCTAGTTACTTAGAACGAAGAGATTATAATAAAGGGTGAGAGTATATAAGGCTCATGGTAGTCCATTAAAGTTCTCGTAGAGAGGAGGCAATCCACTCCTTTAGGAAGGATATAAACTTTAATGTATCTATGTTGCCGGGTCCTGATTCCTCGCCAATCAACTAAGCTATTCTGATGAAAGGATGAAAGTACATGACAATATTCTGTCAATAAAGATTTCTCCATGAATTCCATGAAATACCGGTCAGTTATGATTATAATAAAGGATAACAAGACGGATAACTAATGATTATTATCTTACCTACAAATATTAATGTACATTAAAGGATAATGTTAGTATAGTGTATTGTTTGATCTCATACTTATCTAAGTTAAAACTATCAGCCTAAAAGTAATTAGATAGATTTATCTTATCATTAAGCAAGAATTGTACGAATGCATGTTTTACCATATTTCAAGTTATTTGGATGTGTATCATTTTTTAAATATTGGGAATAATTAAGCAAAAGCAATTTATTATTTTTGCTTAATTTAGATTTATTTCTAACTTTATTTTATCTTAAATTTAAAGTATAATAATATTTTAAGTTGGTATCTAAACACTATCTATAGATCAGGTAAATTTTACAAACATCATATGTATATGAATAAAATTCTTTTCTTAAAAGAAATATAAATGAAATTCCCCTGTGTAGTACATGGTATTTTACTACATAAACCGATTATAATAGAGTTTCTTTGAACTACCCACAATGTGAAAAACTGGAATTTTGAAACGAAAAGCTTTTTTTTTGTTTCTTATTCAAGTCTGTAAATCGCAGAACAACAGGGTGATGAAAGAATAGATTCACTGGAAGAATGGCCTGACTCCTATCTTTCGTAAATAATGAAACTAAAATATTTAAATTATGTCTTCAAGAAATATCAGACTCTATATAGATAAACGTTATATTTATAACATATTCTAGATAACATTTTAAAGAAAACTCTAAAAATTTGAGCAGTATTTTATGTTTTGTGCAGTAAGCTGTTTTTTTAATAATCAACTGCTCCACTATATCAAATTCTTCACCTTAATCTTTCTTACTTATCTCCTAATGTTATTCTTATTCTTCCTTCTAATGTTATCTTCTAATGCGAACCACCTTATCTTCTAATGTTTTTAGGGGGGATATAGTTACTATATTTTTATCAATTTATATGTTGCCATCCAACAGCCTACCATAGGGCCCATGAAAATGCAACAATTTCATTTATTTTATAATTATGCATTAAAAATTTAAAATAGTTCTTTGATATTTTTAAAGCAAGTAACTTTAGCTTTTTAGATGAGGAAAGCTCAAATGTTTAATGGGATTTACTGCTGTACATTCTTTGAAGCGACTGCTTCGACTTTCGTCGATAAAGTATAGCAAAAAAAGAGAATTTTAATATATCGCTTCCTTATGTCTTCTATTGTAATAAGGGTAGTTTGTTTACTTGTTGATATTCGTGCTCACATTAAAATAATCAAAGAACATAACTTACTTTATTAGATCAACATCTCGCTTCAATTAGTAATTATAAACTTTTTAAATCATTTTAAATCGAAAATAGCAGAAACAATACAATAAATCTTCCCCTTCGATTCCCTACGCTGATCAAGGTGAAAATATTCTACTTCTTATTTATTTAAAAGGTAACTTTATGAGCTTTTATGGATTTATGGTATGATGAAGATTCAAACAATTCTTTTCTAAAAAATTTATCACCTGCTTCTATGTCCAAACTAGCAAAACTTAAAAGCAACTTCGGACATTTTGCTAGCTACGATAAACTAGAGTTAGATGAATAGTTAGGCAATAATTTTATTCATTCAATGTGTAAATTATTTGTTTCATCAATGTATCATTTTCAATTTAAATAAAAAACGTTATCTCAAGATTTTGTAATTTTAAATCAATTACCGATGAAATTACGCAAAACTAAAACGGAATTCATTTATTAAATTTTCATAAATTTGACTGTAAAATACTTAATAATTTCATAAATCTTAAAGAATTTAGTTTTTTTCCTATTTCGGTACATACGTAATATTTTGAAAATGTTTTTTGAAATGTATTTTTCTGAGAAAAGAGAAAAAAATTTCGGTATAAAGTTATATATATTAAAGACCACTTTGAAAATTCGAGAGCTTTGTTTATGAAATACACAGCAAATGAATGAATGAAATACACAATCTATGAAATACACAGGGAATGAAATACATAGCAAATACATGTCTCAATTTGACTTCAAAATTCTAGGTCAAAGGTACTATCGTTCTAATAGCAGCATTTTTCAGCACTGGAAAATTAATCACTCAAGAATTCTACCCAATTCTATAAATTCTGGGTCTCGTATATCTATATGATATGTGTATGTAAGGATGAAACGATTTCAAGCTAACTTTTAGATTTAAAATAATATACAACCTTAAATATGAAACTCAGCATCCAATTCAGGTTGACATTTATAGTTACAACTTAAAGTGCATTTTGTGAATCTTCAAAATTATTATTAAATTATAATCTCAAGCTAACCAGCATTTTTTAAAACAAAGTACAACTAACATTTCAAAATAAAATAAAGAAATACTTTAAATCTCCGTTAAACTCACTTGCATGATGTAATACCAATTAGAACAAAATGTTCATCTTGTCATTATATCTCCATGACGTTATACGTCATTCAGAATTTTGGAAAACATAGGGATATCAAGATTTAAAAATTGAGTTTTAAACAAGTTACTTCATTTAAAGAAAATAATCAATGAAGACACAAAAAGGAAAAGACAATCTCCAGCTAAAATAATAAAACATTGCACATCAAGATATTTTTTAGCACACAAAGTTATTTTTAGCGAAGAATATCGCCATAAAAAAAGAAACTCTCTGGTCTTCAAAATATGGTTGCATTGCATTGGGCAACAGTGCTTTTAGAAATTATTGGTTCCATTACGTCTTATCGCCCCGTTTTATGTCTCTATCCATAAGAAAAAAGTTTCAAAGGCAATTTAACGTCTAAGCAAGTTGGAAAGATTCGCGCACGATAAACTCCATTCGGAAACTTGGTTCATTCATCAGCTGAATCAATAGGCGTGCAATTGCCATGAGTCTAAATATTTTGTACAATAGAAGCTCTTCACAACAGTTTTTTTTTGAAGAACGGCCAGTTTATAACACCTAAAACATAATCAAAAGTTCTCGGTACAGGTCAAAAAAGGTAAAAGGAAAAACTAAATGGATAGAAGCTATTTCCCTTCCGTCGGGCATAAACATGGTTTGAGCCTCTCACAAAGAAAATGGAAAAAGACAGAAGAGCGACTAAAAGAGTCGGATTCCAAGAGTTCCAAAAGAACATTCCATCGTAAAAAAGGAAAATTTTAAAAGAATCGTGGTTGAGCGTCGGCATTTTTTTTTTTTTGAATGACATTTCCAGACATTCGATTTCAGTACATTTCTAATGTTGAAGGTGGAAAAAAAGGGTAAGAAATTGGCTCGTATTCATGAAAAAAATAGTTGAATGCAAATTTGATTGAGATATAGTTTTACTTTTGAACAGAATAAAAAAGTTCTTTCGATTTCGAATTGCATTTAATTAGTAGTTTGTCAGTAACTGAGCGAGTAATTATTTTGTGCCTTATTTAGACTAAAGTATTTGTAAAAAAGGTTTTAAATATGTCTCTGAGGTAAAAATGCATAAAATTGTGCGATCATAATAGCTTATATTTTTTAATGAAATTACTTTTTACAGTTAAAATTGGATAAAATATTGGATTTTCATAAATAAATTAGACTAAAATTAGATATTTTTATTCATGATACCGCTCTGTTTATTATTGCTTCAGAATTTTTTATCGTCTTCTAGAGCAATAAATGGTTTTATATCATCATCATTTCTTATATGATTCTATAATCTGCATATACTTATATCTGTTTTATCCTCTGTAAATATTCTAGTGTAAATAAAATTCCCGTGACATAAGCATCAAATCGTTCAGTGACTAAAACGTTTTCAGATATGAGGTATAAGACGGTGTTCTATTCTGTACATACAGGTTCTTCGGTATTTCTATTGTTTCTTGATATATACGTCACCTAACAAAGAAAGTTATTCTCTAATCTCAGTAAATATTTTCTTCCAAAAAATTTAATTGTTAGCAATAGAAGACTTATTTTTGAAAATTGGTATTAGACTAACCATTTTATTAAATATTGCCAAAAAATGTTGTCATGGAAAATACAAAACGATGAAACAACTTTTAATGTATATAATATAATATTTGATTATAACTAAACGCTGAATTTAAGCTATAAAGTCTAAATTATCTGCAATGCTGCCTGTCAATTTTTTTTGCTTGGTTTTCGAAGTATAAACTCCTTGTGTGCCAACAAGTATACCACAAGGCTTGCTTGTCAATTTATTGAGTTGCAAAAAGGTATCCTGTATGCTTGAATTTTTAAAACATTTGAAACTGCATTTTGGCAACCCAACTTGGATGCTGTCATCAGAAAGAGGCCATATATTTCTTGGGAACAATAACTTGCTGAAATATTCAAAAAACAAAGCCTGCTTCTTATATAACATTCAAAGAATATAGAAGGCCTATTCTGATTTACCAGAAAAGAGGTTTCTACTTCAGTAAAAATGCATGTTTATTTTTCTTCTTACAATACTCATTTAAGAAATAGTAACTTGTAAACGACCTTTATATTTCAAATGATCTGAATTTCTTTTCGTACTATAAATAGTTTAATTAAATATTCATTTCTCATTTTCTTCAATCAGTATTGTATACTCTATTACGCTCCCTTAACCCTATTCATTTGAGTAGAAATGTTTTCAACTTATTTATAATATAAATGCATAGAAAACAGGCTTTAAAAATCTAGATTTAAGAAGTTGAATCACTGTATTATCTCCTTCAATTAGGAATGAATATTAGATATTTGATTTTGAGTGAATTTCAATTTTCTTGAAAGTATGAAATGATTTAAAGAAAAACACTTGTCATATATGTGACATACAGCGTCAATTCTGACTGCAACCATCATATGTCTATATTTGTCGAATTGTTTACAAAAACTACAAACTATGCTCAAAACTTTGCAGTAAAAAAGTTTGTTTGGTAGTAAAATATTGTTAGAAAAGAAATGATTGCTGTAGAGCCTATTGTTGCACTTTTATCATAATACCTGAAAGAGAAAATGAAAATCATGTCAGCTGCTGCAATGACTTTAATAGTTGTTCTTTTGAACCGATGGATCGTCGAGACATCTACCCTCACCACAACGGGAATTAAATTGCCTAAATCCTGTTACCATGATAAGATCACTTGTTAATTGAAGCAATCAGATGTAAAATATAAGAGGAATTTTTTGTTTGCTTAATCTTATAGCTTGGCTTCCACTCCTCCCACACCTGAATCCACTGAATTTCTCTGAATGGAGATAAAATAATCAATTTTTACTGTTAAAAATATAGATTACCGGTCGTTTTTGTATAAAAAATCGATGTAGACGAGTGTTTCCTTTTGGTGTGAACTTTTTTTAATTTTTAAAATGAGCTTCTTTTTAATGGTAAATTCATTGAACTTAGAAATTTTCTTTTTCACTGTTTATGAAGGATGTAATTAAAAGCAAATATTTCTTGATACTAAATGAAAAATTATAAATTTACTAAAAAGTTACAGTCTCAGATTACAAATTTAATAAAAGGTTATATTCAAATAAATGTCGGAAATATATTTTCAAATTTTTCTGTTCAAATTTTAGTTCAAATTCCTACTTTAATGGAAATTTTCAGCAATTTATTTTTTAAAAAATAACATAGGATGCTCTATTTTTTATATAAAGGATTATATTTGATTCATGATATATAAAACAATTCCAAGAATTGCTTAAAACAACGAGAATGAAGATTGAGAATTAAGATCTACTCTTAATGAACTAGCTGAAATTTCCATTAGTTGTTGAGAAGCTCCAGTGTTTTATTAGTGATATTAAAGTCACCGGCCGTCTTATTTACCTGGAATTTCCTGCGTAGATTGCACTCGCAAATCGCCACCTTGGAGTCGAGAAGATTTGTTATCTTCCTTCCCTCATTTCGTGAGTTTAAAGGTGACAGCAGAATTCCTCTGAGACGCTTTAGAGTCTAACGAAACTTGTCTCAAAATATCTTTGACTGTGATTAGTTCATGTGATTCGATTATGAGATTTTTCATTTGAGTAAATATGATGATCCAGTTTTTGTTTAATTTATATTTATTTTTCTGATTTATTAACTAAGACTTTAAAAAATTCAAAGAATTTAATTTAGATTTCAACACAATAGTTCGCTGTTTTCATTACAAAATTTCATTTTATAGAGCAAGGTCTCGAGAATCCTACGATAATAATGCAAGGAAATAAAATATAGCTTTAAAATTATAGTGTGAATTAATTATTTATTAAGATAAACTAATCAAAACATACAAATCTTTAATTAAAATTTCTGTAATGAAGAATGATTTTGCATAAATCGGAGTGCAATAATTAGGTCATTTCATTAATTATTGTCTTTTGGAAATTAAAATGAGTAAAAATATTATTATTTAAGCATGTGTTACTTATAATATATGATTAAATACGTAATATGAGCATGTGTTCATGTTTATAAAAATATTAAAAGTAATATGAGTAAAAATATAAATATTAAGATTTGTATAAGTATACTATTAATATTCATAATATGATTCAATTGCTTTTTTTAATTATTTCATTTCAGCTGTTTTTAAAATTTATATTTCTTTGATATATCTAAGATTGTACTAGTCATATCTAATGTGATAATTTAAACATAAAGGCATAAAAATTATTTCCTTTGAAATTCATTTACTTACGTTCCTTTACAATTAATGAATTAAGATAAAATAATTTTTAGCAGTATTATACATTTCTTAACTTAGGCAAAATAAGTAATATTTCCTCCTCAAAATCTGAAAAAAATATTGAAATTTGTACGTGGAATATTTTTGTAAAGAAAACTGCATGAAAAACAAATAATCAGAGGGATGGTTTGAAGAGGGCAAGGAAATGGAAGAAGTAAAAGAATAGCAATGAGTTATCATAGGATACTAAATATTATTATAAATCGCATAGAAAACAAAATTTAGCAATCCTACTTTACATTATTTGATAAAAATGACTTTCATTATTCCACTTATTCGATATGATTTTAGCAACGAAATGAGTATAATGTATACAAATTTGCAAAACCAGCATTTGTCATTTAAAAATATCTACTTTTATGTACTTAATCAGGATAGGTTTGTGTAAAATCATGTCATTTGTATTTAAAAATCGTAACTACTGATTCATCTTCATAGTACTAACAATTAATCAGCATTTTTAATTCTGTGTGTTCTGATTTTTGAGGCTAATGCCAATTATTATAAAGTCCTTAAAATAAATATTTTTAATAGGATTTTTTTGATAGGAGAGGAAAAGATATGGGAAACTTTTAGTTTTATCACTTTTATTTGTATCAATCTCGTAAATAATTCAATTTTGTAAAGACTGAGTGATATCTCAAAGGATACGTTGTGTGCACTAAAATTTTAGTTTACTAGTTTTATGAACGTCATATTTTGAATATTCTTTCAAAATTCAATGTTTAAAGTTACTTTGAATTAAATTTCTGTTAAACATAGAAAAAACATCACTTGAAAACTATATTAATTCTTCATTTTAAAAGTCTATTAGGTCATGTTTTTATTGTGAAATTCTTTGGTATTTATATTATAATTATTATTTAAAAATTTCCGATCGAATATTTCTCAATTTTATACCGAATCTTGGATTCAAGAAAGGGATACATTAGAAGATGATTCTGAAGAGAGAAATTTGGATTTGAAATTTCCAACACTTATCGGTTTCAATATTCCTTAATATATTTTTTCATACATAAATACACAAATTTCATAACATAAAAGATTCTTAGGTTATTTTAAAGTCAAATTTCACAGAAAGATAATTTTAAGTTTTCTAGATTGCTGTCTAGTTTCTAGAAAACTAGACAGTGGTCTAGCTTTCTCTTGAGTATTACGTATTGATTAACTATTTAATACCTGCACTCCTTTCCATCTTGTTCTATGCCATCAAAGGAAACAAAATTTTGCTAGTATATTGAACAAATGATACTTTCGGGTAAAATCATTATATCAAATGATAAAGTGATGCCAGTTGGCAACAAATTGGAGTATACATTTGTTTGATTTTTTTATGATTAATTAAATTTGCCTTATCCGAATTATTTCCATTGAGTGCTCTAATATAAAAAATTTCATTATTATTAATTTAAACTGTATCTTTCTGGAAAAGAAGGAACTCGGATAAAAAGCAAAATTTTTGAAATTACAGTTGTTTTATATGTAGTGAGATATGAAATTCCTCAAAACATGAAGCATTCCTCGAAAACTTTTTTTTTCAGAATCATTAAAAATCGTTTGCTGATAAGTACTAAAAACATTCTTCAGATAAATGATAACTAAAATGCCTTAGTTAAAAACTATCTAAATACTAACAGTTATAATTAGGAAATTATGCATTGTATTTTAAATGTTTAATTAGCTATCTCAATTTTATATAACTTCTTAGTTTGAATTATCTTTTTTACACTAAAAATATAGCAGTTAATTAGTTGTGATCTAATTTTTTTGGACAAATGTGTATCTAATTGTAACTACTTAATTAAAGAAAAATGTAATAGTTGTTATTGGGATGTATTTAATTGACTTCATTTTCCACTGTGTATGCAAATCTACTTTTTATAGCTTTTTCTTACAAAAAATTTTATTTGGCAGTTCGATAAAGCTTAGTGAATAGTACAAATGAGGTTATGAAACTGTATTAAGTTTTCTTCATGAATTAAAATATATATTACGATTGAAAATACAATGATGTTTTATAAGTATAATAAATTTTTTAAAAAATTTAATCATCATTGTAAAAACAACTTTTTTTTGAAAAATAGGAACTTCGAAAATAAAAGAAAATTATACTCACCGAACTTCTTCAAGTGTTGTTACTATCAGAAATAAAATGAAGAAACTTCCAAAAGTTGAGTAAGATAAATGTGCAACAATCAATTTAAGTGCAAGAAATATTCTTTACTTAGAAAAGAAATATCTAGCAAAAAGTATCAATGATAAATTTAGAAGAATAAATTGTTTTTTGAGCAAATGATTTCCTTTCATTTGTTTTCAGAGCAACCCTTGCTGAACAATGTTATTTCTTTTCCAAGACTCATCAATTAATGCTTGAGACATACGTATTTGGATTGTTTTAGAAACATTATTATTCTTTGGTTCTTCAGGCTTTATCTTAACATTTCTATGTGATAGGTATTATTTTGTAAAGCCACCTCTAGATTTTCACAATGTATCTGGTTACTTATTGATACATTCTGAATTATTCTTGCTTTCCTAATCAATAAATAGATCTTCAAGATTTAAAAATTTTACTTAATGAATATTCAAAATTCTTATTTTCCAGCAGTTTTTCCTTAACGTTTTAAAATTATTCTAATTAAGTTATTTTTGATAGTATACGACATTCTTCTTTTCTTGTAAGCGAATACGATTTTAGAATGCTTAAATTGCTCTATGTTTCATCTCAAACAGTGATTTATTTATAATCACAATAGTTAACGTTTTCTTATACAATCTGAAAATAATTTTAAAACTGTGTTCAAATTTTCAATTGTTTATAAAATACCTTTTATTCATTCAATCAAGACCAAGTAATTTTTTTAAAACTTGTAGTAGATGGCATTTAATATTAATACAGTTTTTTCAAATATTGATTCATTAATTTTTTATTAATGAAACAAAAACTAATTTTCTCGCCTTTATATTAGTTGTAATTGTTAGGTCGGATAGCATGGTTGGTAGGTC
Source organism: Argiope argentata (assembly GCA_026289955.1). Taxonomy (NCBI): domain Eukaryota; kingdom Metazoa; phylum Arthropoda; class Arachnida; order Araneae; family Araneidae; genus Argiope; species Argiope argentata. Next base: position 3,831,434 of record JAOUZG010008446.1, read on the forward strand.
GTTGGATTCGCACCCCTTATGCTGCGAGTTCGAACTTGGTCACAAAGTTCTCCATGTTGGGGCCTCCACTGGGGGTACTGAATCAAAGGTGATCGTTATTCGGGTGCTCAAGGGTCCATACCCTCAGAAGCTACTGCACCCCTCCTTCCATTGTAAAGGAGAACACGAGAATAACAATTGTAATTATTTAATAAAAAGTAACTAACATAACATTTTTCCTAACTTCCTAAATTTTTCCTAATATCCAAAGTAGGAATTAATTTTTAAGAAATTGATTTTTATTTTACTTCTTTATGAGGAAAACATATTTTCAAGACAAATTTCATTCAAATAAAATGGAAGTTATTTTACTTAATGCAATTTGAATAATAACTTATATAAATAAAAACCTGTTTGTCTTTGTATGATAGCACATTCTTAAGAATAGAGCACTGTATCAATTTTTGTGACATTATAGGATCTTTTGTCCATTCTTTAATAAAATAATTATTTTTACTTTCCTGTCAATTCATTATTTAATTATTTGACCGTATGTTCGACTGATGAACGTAACACTCTCTATCCTTTCATAATTAAGGCAATATTTTAGGAATAACTTTTAGTTTTTGAGACACATCCATTTTCCCCTTCAAAATGTGCAACGGATTCCAAACTAAAATTAGCATTTGGTGTTTGACGCATATCACTGAAGCTAATATAGTTTTCATTTGCATCTAAAAATACACCTAACATTTTTGGTGTTATAAAGCTAATACAGAATTAGTTTCATTGAGAAATACATGAAAAAAATGTTATTTAGTTATACAGCGGATTTAATTTAGTGCATATATTGGATTTCACTAAAAACTCTTTTCTCGTTAAAAAAGAATTAAATCAAAATTCATAGTAATAAATCAACATTAATATTATATTATGTAGTTACATTTTTTTACGTTTTATATTAGTTTCAAAGTGAAATTCATAATTCTTTTAACCCTTTCAGGGGTTTTAATAAACATTTTTATTTATGATTTAGGTAATATGAAACATTTAAAATATCAAAAATACAATTTATGACATCTTTCTTTCGACATTTCTAAATTATATATAAATAATAAAAAATAGAAACCGTTGCAATTTAATACGAAATATCTGTTAAAAATAAGAACTATCTAAATAAAATGCTAAAAATATATATACACAATTAAATTTAAAATGATAAACATCAAATAGGAAGCAAAAAAAGTTAATAATAATAATTAATTATTTGACATGAAATCTTTCGAAACACGTAAGAGTGCCTTTTTTGTCTAACACGCAATGGCAAATTTCATATTCTGCCAATTGTTCGTGCAATAGCAAATTGCACGAACAATTTCATTTTTCGACAATTTTTTTCAAAATTTTCGATACGATAATAATAATTGCGGAAAAAAATTTTAATAAAAAATTAAAGGTATATAAGAATAGAAATTTAAAGGGAAAAAAATTGCAACAAATTTCAGCAGAGCATGAGCGTTCAAAAGAAGAAACCGTTCGGAATGAAAGGTAAATGTGAAACGTGAACTGTTTTCTGGTTTCAAATATGGATGGTTTTTCTTCGAAAACCACCATCAATATATAACACCCTTCTCGCGAATACAAATCTGCATCGCCCTTTTTCTGAAAAATATCAAATTGCAACTTTCCCACGGATACGAGAGAAGGCAAAATTGAAGATAAGTGAACAAAGAAACATATGTCTTAAACGGGCCGTGACCTTCAGATGATACCACCCAGAAACCCCATTTGGTTCATTCTTCAATAAAAGAGAAGCTGCAAAAGAATTATGATTTAAAACAGCATAGATACTGTGGAAGACTGATTTTGATAAAATTCTAATTCTTAAAAATTCCACATTTCAAGTAAAAAACGAGGCATTTTTAACATAAAATTTATGCAAAAAATATGTATAGAAAATTAGTCGGACTACCATCTATTCATTGCACTAATCCAACATTTTTTTTTGAATTTTAAAACCAATAACTTTTTTACAGAATTTTTTTTTAATTGATGTCATCTTTGACGACCACCGTCCCTATAAGGATTAAGTAATAAACTTTACAACATAATTATTTTTTAAAAAATTGGAATGATTTAAATCTATTCAATCTTCATATTAGATTTTTGATTTCTTTCAATGCGTGCAAAGATTTTAAAGAAAAGAATGTAGAAACACTATTGAAACTGGCTCCTTTATCTTACTTTTAAAACTTTATATTAATTTTAATAAACTTACCATGGAAATACTACTTTCTTTTAGCTAAGTAATGTATTATCAATCGTATGATTTAATATAAAATATTATTTCCATAAAAAAAACTCTTAGTTAAGATTATTTTAGAAAGACTATTCATATGATAATGTATTGATCTTGGAATATTGTTTTTAAAATTAATTCATCTGATTAAAGATAAAGGAAATAGATGCACTTTAGCCTTTAATCTGTTTAATAAACATGATTTTTTAAGAGCAATATTAAGTCGCGACTGAATTTTGTCATCTGTATGATTTGAAATTGTGCTAGTGTCTCATTGATTTAATTTTCTTCAAATAATTACTATTAATCAGTCTCTGGCTCATGGCCCAAATTATCAGTCTAGACAACAGAATTTTTTTGTTCCTTCCGTCGCTCAGTAATAATGAAATGCAATGAGATATATTGCTAGATCCCTTTTTTCATTTACAGACTACAGTTAAATGTTTGATAAAAACTAATTAAGATTTTAATTTAGATATCTTATAAATATGTTTTTAAATAAATTCGTTTATAGGTTTTCAATCCTTTACATATACTTAAAAGATAACCAGAACGCAGTTTTACTATTCTGAGTTCCAAATATTTTAAATAAAATCCAGCTTTATTTTTAAAGATATGAAATGATTTATATTAATATTTTTATACAGTAGCATATACTAGTAATAATATTTTTTCAGCTTTTAAGGAATATATCTTCATTATTTCTAAGGAATGAAATATTTTAGTAGTTTAAAGAATGACTGTATCTTGAGTTTCAACCAGACTATAACTGTATTCAGGATATAAAATATGAATCAGCGATGACAGCTTTGAATTTGGAATTTCAGGAAATTTATCTTAATTCTGATAAATGGTGAAACTTGATCATAACTTGAAATAATTTCATTTCTTTTATTCTAAAATTGACGAAAAACAACCAAAATTGAGATTCTGATTCTGATCATTAGGTACTTCAGTCAAAATATAAATGAATGACTATCCTCAGAGCAATAAAAATTGTACAAATTTCTATAAAAAAAAGGTAATACAATCAGTAATATAATACATTTGTAAAAAAGTAGAAATTTGTTAATAAGAATGTCCCGAATAAAAATTGTTCTGAAGAAAATCAGTCAATTAATATAAGTGTAAAAACAGACGAAGAAAACGAATTTCATAAAGGATAAAAAAATATAATATAAAGATAACGATGACATAATGATGGCAATAAATAATCTTATTTTGATCAAATACTTATTCTATGTCTTAAAAATAGCCAGTCTGTACGAAAAGTAAATATGGTAATTTGTATTAATACTCATGAATGCATCACCAATAAAAATTGTCGATCACTATGTAAATCAAATCTTGCTCCAAATTTCAGTGATAGTGAATGATCTTCGGTAAAAATTATCTTATAATCTTTATGTTTAATCGCTTGTTCTCATTTCGAAAAAAATTGAAATGCAAGAACAACACAAGGATTTGAAAAAAAAATATAAAAACATGTCTTCAATATCATCTTCAGGCATGAATATAAATCTGTTTGGTTCATACCTTGATTATCTTTTTAATAATAATAAATTTTATTTCTACTTCAATAGAAATTTATCATTTTCAATTGTTTGCAAACTCCGTTAATACATCAAGCCGTGGGAAACTACACATACAATGAATAATTAAAGTATTCTAGCCAGTTTTTAGCACTTAATAAATAAATAAATAATGTTGCAGCTATATTTAGATTTGAATTAAATTATAATTTTTATATAATTTTTTTACAAAAATTCGTTTTTAATTGTATAATATTAATCATAAAATATTAAAAGTATTCCTTTACAAATGGACGAACAATTGAAGTACTATGAGATTTATCGCTCGGTCATTGTATTAATGCGACCTACCAGGGACTTTTAAAATGACTTTTTGCAATTTTCACAACAATTTGAAATTTTACAGGCATTAAACGTAACACTATAGGAGATGGCACACAAAGTTTTAAAGGATTACATTAATTTATTTATGAGTTAGGGGGGTTAATATAATATAATACCAGCTATAAATAAAGCAAAATGAAAAATGTTCCAGGCACTCCAAATTTGTTCGAAAGCACTCCAATTTTCATTATTACTTACTATAATCCTTTTGAAACGTAACTTGGGATCAATCTTGAATGTTGAGTACGAAATATCAAAATTACCCCTGTAATAACTCAAAACTACTTAAACTTTTTAAAAAATCAATAGTTTGAAGTCATTATATTAGTTAATAACAAGGGGGAATTTCCCTACCAATAATAGTAGATGATATGAGAAATTTTCTGAGTTTTTTGATGAATACAAAACAATCAGAAAAAGTACGCAAGTTTCGAAGTCATAAGTCAATAAATATTCATTAAGAAGACAAGACTATAAGCAAATAATAGTCTTCTGATTCTAATTGAATTGATGAACTTTTGAGACTTAAAAGGCTTTCAAAAGAGAAATTAAAAGGCCCACAAGCGATATTTATTACACGCTTAATTCTCCTGTTTGCTTCTTGGAAAAGAACATGAATATTTTTTGGATCCTATCCAGCTAGATGAAAACACTTTTGCGAAAGCGAGATTTAATATCGTCTTTAATGAAAAAGTTCTTTATCACTTTTCTCGATGATAAAGAAGAAATCATAATTTATTTTTCTTTACCGTCAGTCTTTAAAGAAATGTTTCGTATTATTCATCTTTGATGTGTTCTACGTGATTTTTATAAATTTGTTAATGTTCGTTGATTACCAATTGTTCTACGGTCGTTCACTTCGTTCCTATATACCATTAAGGAAAACCATTTGCAGTTCTAAATTCGTTTTATTTTCTAATTCAAACAAAAGAAAACTACCCTAACCAAAATTAGCTCAAATCCGTCTGTGTCTTTATTTTAAAAAAACATTTAAGAAAAGGGAAATAGTCGGAAGCGTTAAGTGCACTTTCATGTAAGACAACAAATAAAACCAGAAATTTCATTAAATTCTCATTATAAAGCTCCAAATGCATCATTAAGTTTGAACTTACAGGAAAAAGATTATTGCCTGACGACTTGTAAGTAAAACTAACTATTTTACTAAAATTTAGCACTTAGCTGCAATGCCTATTTTTTAATAAATGCATTTACAATATCAGTTTTTTTCTTCTAATCGTTATCGTATTTTCTTTTTTGGATACTCTTTGCGATCTAAAAGAGCCACAGACACGCTAAGACGATCATCTTCAGTAGAAATTCTTTAACATAACTTCTTTTACATTTTTTTAGTTTTGTTTTCAGTAAACGAACCAAATTTAGCAACACAGAGAATAAAAAAGCCATGAAGGGGAATCTTGTCTCTCTGCTGAAAGTGAGCGAAATGATTACTAAGATAAGGAAAATCTATTTATATTTACAGTCTTAAAAAGCTTACATGATGCTGCTACTTCATTTATACTGTCTTATCCTCAACTAAAATATTGGTATGCAATTCTTTAATTCAGTGGTACCCTCATGATTTTTGAAACTTTTTGTTATATAAATATTGTAAATGTACATTTTACAAGAGCATTATTTCAGAAAAAGGGTTAATTTTAAATTCAGTAAGAACAAAATATTCATTCATATTTTATAAATAAAATTTTACCAGTTTGCTCAAATAATAAGTATTCCATTTTATTTATACGAATAATGTGTGGCTTGATACTACTTTACTCTTCTTTCATATACATTCCGCAATTTTAATAGCCCTCATTTGATAAAGATGGCATTTCAGAGTCATTCTTGAAGTTTCCCAACACAAAAGCGAGAGAAAATACAACCCATGATGCTTTAGTGTATAAAAATGAAAACCGGGTGTTCTTTTTTCCATTTTTTGATGCTGCGCTTCCTTAATCCCAATGTCGATACGCTGACCTCAGCATTCCACCGGCCACAGATTTGAAGTAAATCTTCAGAAAAACCAGTGTTTATCTATTATAGAATTTTCATTGAATATCACAAAGAAGGAAATTTTTATGTTTGTCATATATGGCTTCATTAATACTTATAATTTAACTGAGCATGTATATATAAATATGTAGCATGTCTGTATGCATTGTTAAAACTATCATAGTAAAACCTTAAGAAATCAAATAATCATAGAGAGTTCTGTTTTATTTCGTAATTTTCAATAATTTTGAATACCTGCTATAATTTTATTCAAACTTTTTACAGTCTCAAATGCAATGTTAATGATGTAGATCATTTGTAAACAAGAGCGTAAACTAAATAAATAAAAGGTGCTTAAATATCACAGTTTTATCATTGCATTTGACTTCATTTTATTTTCAATGCTGAAATGAATAGTTTCATTAATGGATTCCACTTATTGGTACTTGCAAGCAAACCTTTACCTTTTCTTTAGTCTAATTAAACGATCTGAGGATATCATTATTTAAAATTCAAATACCAAATAATTTAAGGGTTAGCAAACATCTAAACCATCCTGACCCTTGCTGTATTCTGTCTAGTATATAGATTATGATTTGTTCAAAATAATATGGTAGCTTAAAATTAATTTCTTCTTGTGCATTTGCTTATGCGAAAGTAGTCCGACTAAACATATTCATGTGTGTACAAAATCTTTGAACTACTACTGCAGTTGTTAAAAACTGCACTGCTACTTGGTGTCTTAAGGAAAATCTTACAATACCAAATAACTCCAGTGTAAGTAACATCAATAATGTATGGTTAGAATTTTATCTATCGTGTATGATGGTAATTACTAGCTAATGGAATGGCTGAAAGGAATCTTAAACCTGGAATTTTTCTTAGTACAAACAAGTAATAGACAACTTCCAGAAATTCTAGCCTGCTATCTGAATAAACTTCAGTGAGTTCATTGGAGCTATAAACGCTCAGTAAAGGCATCAAATTACTTCTGTTTATATAAAACAGTTTCTACATCCAACAACTCACTCATTGTGAAGTGTTAAAGCCATTAAAAAGACTTATCAAACTAATTTTAACATTTTCCCAACATATATAAAAATGAGAACACTTTTGATTTCACCATTTATTCTTCTCTTGAGGCTGTACTCTAAGCATCTTCTTATCATATGTATCAATTAATACGTGGGGTATATCGCAAGAATTTTTTTTTGTTAAATTATTTAAATTTTAAAATTCATTAAGTTTATTTGATAATATTTTGAAGGTTCGTTAAAGAAGAACAAATCACTTTATCCGCTTCTCAATTTGCATTTAAACATATCCGTCTGGCATTTCATTTATCGAATCTCTAAAACTTCTTATACAAAAACTTCTGAAATCGTTTGCATATCTGTAACCACAAATTATGACATTATAACTAATTTATGGATAATATCAGAATAAAACCTTTAAAATATATCATTGATGATTCAGCAAAATAAAATACAATTATTTTAGAAAATGCATACAATATTTTCTTCTATATATACTTAACAGGGAAAGAGTAATAATTAAAAGTTTTAATTTCGCTGCTAGGTGAAGGCGATTCTTTAGGGAGCACATGGGCTCTTGGTCTTTTATCACATACTTCTATCTAAAATTCAAAAAGAAAAAATATCATAATAATCATTTTAATAATATTTTTTAACTGAAATAATCACCGTGAATTTTATTTTCCGATTATAAAATCAGTAAAATGAAATATTAAATTTCTTTTCGCGTGACTTGTGTATTATTTTGTTGAGAAAACTGAAATCTCAAGGGAAAATGTATGCTGACTATCAGCAACACGATTGAGAGTTGAGACTTAATTTTAAATTTTAGAATTACTAGGCCAACTAAATATATTAATTAATTGATATCATAGATGTCTAGCTAAAAATTCTTTTTTAGAATGCATTTGCACTTAAAATGAGTTTTCTAACAAGTGTTGATTTTTTATATTACGTTATTATAATGTTGTTCATAACTAATTTTAAAGAGATAGAACATTTCAGTCACGCGAACAGATAACACTGGGGGTAACACTATATTGGGTTGATTGAGATTAACAAAGAAGCTTAAGGTTTTAAAAACTTTTTAAAGAATCCTATGCTATTTAATCCATGAAAAGGCCCATAATAGGGATGCAATAAAATCTTATAAAATAAGAAATTCAAGACTCCCACAGCCTTTAAAATTTAACTTCACTTTTTAATTTTTTGTGGAAAACATAAAAATTTTGAAATCTTTCTTCATAATCAGCAGTCTCATTATGCTCAGAACTCATATTAAGATGTGGGAGTAAAACGTACTAAATTAATTATAATAACAAAGATACTGACAGACAAATGACTATATTATCTTTACATATTTTACTCGTTTGATATATCTAAATTACAATCTAGCTTCCCAAAGTTTTAATTTATTGATATAAATGGTAATTATTATCTAATAAATATGAATAATAGTTAATGAAATATTGATTGACTAAGTAAATTGAAATAAGCTCAACATACACAGTTTAAAGCCATTTAATTCCAATGTTATCCAAATATAATTAAGGCCTTGACAAAATATCCTTCATTAAATTAGATTAGGTTGTCGGAAGACTTCAACTTGTGGAAATAAATCGTGTTTCGGAACTAATTAGTCATAATAAATTAACGATATTCTACACTCTACTTCGAGAACTAGCGAGATGATACGACGTAAGAAAGAAATAATTCAGAAACAAACAAACTATTAAGGTGTTTGAAATTTAAATGGCATCTCCTTTTCTCAGAATCGCATTAAAATGATTTACATGAATTTTGAGAGAAAATTGTTTTAGAATATAGAAAAATTTCTCTAACATTCTTAATGCAAAAGTTTCTTTACTTTTCTTTCTGAATTTCCGCCTTGTTTCTGTTTTCTGAACATTAAATAAATGCAAACAAATTATATGGAATTCGTATTTCTGCAACTAACTTCAGTTAAGTAGGAGATTAAAGGACTTCGATTGAGCTATACTTTATAATCCAAACCAAAAGTTGGAATTTAATTATTCTAAAATTAGTCAGTATTTTAATATTTGGAATAACAATTTTTTAATAAAAAGCTTTGAACAAACACTACTTTTAATTTTTTATCTATTATTAAGCAGATAATTTTAACTAAACAGCCCTGATCTAATTATAAAGTAATAGTATTTATTTTATTTTGAAGAAGAAAATTCTTGTAAATTAAAAATTATTGCTTATATTTTTCAGGCCAAACAGCACAATTGATGATCTGAATTTGCTTGACGCTTTACTGAAAAATTATGATCGCAGAGCCTTGCCAACAAGTCATAAAGGTATTTATAATTTTTATTTCAAAAATACGTAGTATTTATTTCTAGAATATTTTAAAGCCTATTGAAATAATTTAATACATCATAAACTTCATTGACCTTTCAAAATTAATTTAGTAGAAGATTTTTCTTTATTCACTTTACTTTTTCAAAAATACTTCGAAATAGCTTAAAATGACAAAAAGGTATGTACAATTTACTAAAGAAACCATAGATATTAGTGTTATTCTCGAAAAATAATGATTTTGCCAGCAAAAGTAAGTAAAATTTCAGATTAGTCAATAGAAAAAAATATTCTAATAGAAATGATGAACTTATTTAAACGAAAGCAAAATGAAAACATAAATTTGTAATTTTTTTATGTTTAAAAAATTATTTTGATATTTTATAAATGAAAATTTTTTAAGCATCCGAGTGCATCATGAAAATAGAAATATGAATTAGAAAGCTGCATGATAATAAACTAACAGGCTGCGCAAATAAAATCGACAATTAATTTCATCTACAAACAAATTTTATTTTTTTGGAATATGTAGAAACAATTGTTATTTTATTATTATATGAGAAAATTCCCGGAATCAGTTAAGAATTAATACAATTTTTAATTCTAAGATTCATAAATGCCATCTATCATTAAAACAAAGTATTGCATGGAAGGTATTATGAATTATTTTCAACAAAATTAATAAAAGCTTTCAACAGTTAAATATCTTTAGCAAAAATTATCTGTTATTATCTAGAAGCGTCAAAAAGTGCTAATACGTTAAATTTGGGAATCTAAGTAGTTTGTTAAACAGGAAAAATAGAGCAAACATGGAAAGAATGTAATTCAATGTATTTACATATTTTCAATGTATTTATATGAAAATCCTTCTTAATTTAATCTAAATACTAACTAACTAGTTTTATATTTCTTTATCTTACATTAGTTGATGTAATTTTATTCAAATTTTTTTTCTTATATCCTTATACTCATCTGATTTTTTTTATTTCATTATTCCTAACACATGCTCTAAAAATTTTGCATTTTCAACACTCAGTATGAAGGAATAAAAATCTCTAATATCTTCGACATTCTTTTAAAGATATCTAAGATTAGCTTTCCTAAGTCTAAACGTGTCAAAGAAATCTCCATCAAAATCTCTTAATAAAATCAACTAAGAAACAAAAATTCGTCACTTTGCTCTTAACATTTACTTGTACACGTGATGCAAACAGATGCCTTTTTCATAGCTTCTCCATTAAGCCTAATACAATTATTGTATATATATATATATGTATATAAAATATAAGATTCTTCAGATTAAATAATGGTTCCAGATTTCACTTCCACTTATGTTGAGTTTGTTTGAAATTAATATATATTGGCACCTATTAGTTTCTAAATGCTAATTTAGGCGGTGTAATGATGCTTTATGACCATCAAATCTAAACAATAAATTTTATATGCAAAAATTTGAAGGCGAAGCTTGATTTACCAAAACATTTTTTTTAAATATTTTTTCAGAAGGTTAAAAAGTTAAAAAAGTTTGGGTTAAAAAATTTAAATAGATAAAATAAATAATTTTCATAATAGCTTAAACTAGAAACGTTAATTATGGGTAATTTTACAATTTTCCGGTCCTCTCGAGTTTCACAACGTTCAAGAACTTTGCGTATGATTGAAAGGAAATAAGAAAAGGGGCAACTGATCTGTGATTCCTTTCAAACGATGCATTTGTATAACATCTTACTGCAAGGGTTGGTAGCATGAATTGCTTGTTATGAAACTTTTTTTACGAGACGCATAATAATTAAATTCATGATGTATGAAGGTAGGACATTGAACTGTTTGTACGTGGCCTAACTGGCGATCATGGCGTAATACATGATCGCCAGTTCAATTTTTTTTTCCTAAAATAAAATTTGTTTAAAACTTAAGATATAAAAAGTAACCATTGTAGATATATTAAAATTTCAGTTATAAGAATTTAACGATAATTTTTTAACTTGCAGTTATTAGAAAATATAGAATTAATTGCTGGAAAATAAATTAAAATTCATTTGCCTTAAGTAAAACGTATGTATGAACTTTACTTTCTTCTTTCTTTAATGGTTAGGAACTCCAACTGAGGTTCGCTGCGAAATGTATATTCGAAGTTTTGGATCCATTAATCCCTCTACCATGGTAAGTTTTTCAGTTTTCAATTGAAATTCCTTTGTTAATCATTCTTAACTGAAAGTACTCTCTTGTTAAGCCTTTTATTTTTATGTAGCATGTGTCCAGATTTATGCTCCTAAAACAAGTTCTTTTAATATAAAAATATTCTAAATGGTATTTTAGTTATCTCCTAAACCGTGTTTGCATATTTCAATTTCATGATTAAATTTTTCAGTCCATTTTCTTAGGAAATGTAATAAAAAAATTGTTAACTGAAAAATTGAATATAAATGCATATAAAAATAATTTTATCAGAGAATTCAGTGGTCAATCAACCATGTAACAGAAGAAAGATTATAAACTGACGTTACTAATCATTAGAAAATATATTTGCTGATCTAGACAATGTATTATTTACTTCCCATTTCTGAACGAATTTGACAATATTACTTCAGAATTCAGTAGCTTCGATATCTTTCTTAAAGTAGTAGTTTATTTCAGATGACCTCAGCAGTTTTTTATCTGATTGATTCTGACAAAACTGTTTTGACAATCCAGGGATAATGAAAACAGTTCTGCCATTTGTATTTCTAGAAAAATTGAAAATGTCATTTCTTTGATAAACCGGACAGCAATTTTTTTATAGTTCTTATCATGAGGTTTCATTTATGTAGCTCACATTATTTCTCCAAATTATAGATGAAAATCTGAAACATTTGGTCTGTTGCGTAGTTAAAAAACAATGACTACTGATTAACTAAGTTTAAAATATTGTATGTCACTTACAGTTCCTTTTTCCTACTCAATGGAATACTCCTTCCTTTTTGAACTTTTCTTATCTGAGGATCATTAATATAATCCTTTTAAATCCATTAAGTATTAGAAATTGTAATTAATCATATTCATGCCTGTAAAGTGCGTTTATACGGCACTCTTACTGGTCCTTCAATAATAACTACAGCATTCATAATAAAGCTAATGAAATTAACAAAGAGCTCAAGGACCGCTGTTAACTAATTATAGCGATTGATTATCGTAAGGTCTCGCCTGAGATTTAGACAAAAGGATTTCCATTTCAAATAAGAGAATAATTTGAAGCTGAAATAGATTTTTGATTATAGGCATATACGTATACTAAATATATCTTAAGAAAATGGTTCATTAAATCATTATTATTATCACTGTGTAACTTAGTTGAAACGAAAGTTCTTAATTCAATTTCATCGGTAGTTCTTATCGTTCTTAGGCCTCTTGAATATCTTGATATAACATTTTTTCTCTGTTTCACAGACGAAAATAATTTTTAAAAATTTAAAATTTAAAATAAGTATTTTTTAATATTTTTATAGTAAAAGAAAAATTTAATTCAATAACTTTTATAAAGCCTTAATTCCATAATAACAGAAAAATTAATGCTTGAAAGAGAAAATTATTTATAATTTTAAATCCATAGAGTATAATTAAAAATTTTCCTTTTATGTTTAGATTATAATAGATATTTTCGTATTATTATCTAAATATTTTATAATCTTTCTACGTTTATGTTTCATTAACCAGAAAGCTGTGGAATATTATAAATTGTATTACTTATTAATTGTCCCATGATTTTTGAATACAAAATACTGAATAATTGTATTCAATAGTGATTAATTTTAATAATCACACTTTATGTTAAAACTTTCCTGAAATCAATGTAAATAGTCCTTTAATAAAGGTAGTAAATTTTTAAAGAAATAGCTGGACATAATTAAGTATCGTCTTTTTTCCCGAAAATAAATTAAATGTTTCTCTAAGAATTTTCATTTAGTGTAAAATTTCTTTTCTGGAGAAAAAAACTAGGTTTTCAAAATTTTGAAAGAAAGAAATTAACATTATGAGAAAGGTATAAAAATACTTTTCTATTTGAATTAATAGGAAACAAATCAAGAAAATTTTATTCAAAAAAATAACTAATATTTTTTTCAGAACTTGTTTTTTAGAAAATGTTAACTTCAAATAATTGCTTCCAATCAATAATCACAGACTTGAAAAAAATTCAGTAATTCGATGCGCGTCAGACAAGTCATTGTAAGCGAAGTTGTTAAATAATGTATAGCTATTATGTCCTGTCGTCTTATATTAGCCAGAGGTAGTGGTCTATTCAGCATTTTCAAACATATTCTACAATATTATTTCCCTCTCCCACAAAAATTTGGGAGCCTTTAAAAATAAAACCACCAATCTTCGAAAGACACCTTCAAATAATGAGTATGAAATACGGATTTTAAAAAAATTTCAAATTTGTTTTGCAAATCTGCCTTTTTGGACACCTTTTTTTGCTTCCGATTGGAAGAAAGTTTGATATGCCATTGCAATTGTAGTTACAAAATCATTTGCCGAATTTCATTGATTTAAATCATTACATTTATTGTGTTTACATACATTCGAAAGCAACGATCAACAGATAATCAGATCAATTCCTTTTGCATCAATTTGCCTTCTAGATTCTAAACCTGTGCGCCGAATTTTATCTTTATCTTTATATTCCATAATTATCGAATCTGCTTGAGCATTGGTCAAACAGACAGAAATAATTCGTCTTTTTTTATTTCTTTCAAAACATGATATAAATCCTTAAATTTGAACTAATGCCAATAAATCAAATTCCCTTCCACAATCTCAAAATGTTTTGAGTTATCTCCTTCAGAGACAAAATAATTCCAGAAATGCAGTTTTCAGGCTCAGGAATTTTAAAAGTAGAATTTAGTCAAAATCTCGAATTCAAATTTTTTGACGATTGTGGTACTTTCTCTATGATACTTTTCCAATAAAAATGAAAATTTAAATAATATGAAAAAGTAATAGATAATATAATTTTAATAATGGTGTTTGTTCTGCAATAAAAAATGTGTTATATCTAGCAAAATTCAAACAGTCATATCAGAATTATAAATTACTATTTTATTAAAACTCTTAAAGAGCAATTCCAACGAATGATTCTTTTTTCGTTCCATAGTATAGGAGATTTCACCACTTTATTTTCAAGAACGCAGTATATTCAGTGATCGTATTTTCAAAGTAAAATAAGAGCAAAAGATTCTATTAACTCTGGTCATGCAGAGTATTCTTAACAGTGTGTAACTCCATTTTAGGTATGAGTCATGAAAAAAACTAGAAAGAAACAAGAAAGTAAGCATCAAAGCTATTTATTTTCAACAGAATAAAGGGGAAACTTATACTTAGCTATACGAAAATCTATGAATATGAAAATCTATGTCAATAACAAGTATTATCAGTCATTGTTTTCTATAAAAGTTAAAAGTAAAGATTTTTCAAAATGAAAGGCATCGCATTTAAAAAACTGTAAGTAATTCGGAGCGAATGTATTCTAAATTTCATACTTCTTAAAATTTGCAAAATTCATAAGTTGTGATTTTTTATAATTAATAAAAGGGATAAAATTTACCAAAAAAATATACGTACCATAAAATATATATTTAATCTGCCATTTTAACTGTAGAAAAAGAATTCGTCAATTTGTCTTCCTTATATTTTTAGCACAATAAACTTCTCAACTAGTTTAAAATAATCTAGAAACATTTTAACACAGTCTTTATTTAGTACTCTTATTAAAATAATTCTTCAATCTATAAAATTTATCGTGCTTTGAAATCTAACTTTAAACTGAAGAAACATTGCTATATGCTAACATTTTCACAGACTATGCCTTTCAATCCACAAAATAAAACTTTACGAACAATCTAGTTTATCATAAGGAATTTAGGGCATAAATATCGGGAAAATATTTTTAAAATAGTTTATTTATTTATTTTCATTATATATGGCCTCATAAGTTAAATAGAAATATTTATATATTGCACAACAGTTTCTTCCATTTGATTTAATCTTGATTTTTTTCTCGTTTTCTTAAAAGAGTTTTATTTCGAAACTGCTACAATAAATTTACTTTGTATACGTTTAAAATATATGCATTATAAAACAAAACATTTTAAAATGAAGCTACTACTCTATTTTCTCCCATAAAAGATCACTATTATAATTAATCAATACTTTTTAGACAAGTTATAGCAAGTGGTTTAGTTAGTTTAACTGTCATTTTCAACACTCACAACAGTTATGCAAGAAAGAAAAATACAATAATTTTGAGCTTTAGTCATATGTAGAGGAGGCACCCAAAGTTTGCATCGACTATCTATATATCAAATATACACTTGCAAGAGAACATACATAATGAGCGAAGTCATTTCTATTGTTTTAAAACGAGAAAATTCCATTGAATCAATATTTTGATTATACATAATTTATAATGCGCAATTTTAAATATTAAAAACTATATATTTTTGCTTTGGTTTCTTAGTTTAAATTTCCTTTTAAAAGTATACAATCTATGTATTTAGACAAATTAACGCTCATGGCACAACTTTGGTGTACGATACTGTTAACTGTACGATAGAATTCATGGATTTCAGCGAGTACTATTCGACAGACTCGGGTCACAGATGATAGATTCGGGTCACAAAATCGTAATTCCCTCATTACGGATGCAAAACTTTATCATCATGTGAAACTTTATCATCACATTGTGCTAACATTTGTGAAATGAAGCTTTTTAACTTGATCACTAACTGAGCTTATTCTATACTCCATAGAAATATGGCATTGAATATGAATGGTAACACCTTAATTTGATTTTTCGCTGTCACTGAAAATATTTTATATTTGTTGTCTACGTAATAATTAGTTCTTGGATACTTCAGCTTATGATAAATAAAGTGAGAGAGATTTAATAAACTAAGTTTTAATACTTACACTTGTCTACTATTTATTTATATATATATATATTTAAATAAATATGCTTTTTACATTATATCAGTTTGGTTGATTTCTGGTTTGGAAAAAGTAATTGTACAAAGGCCTCAACAGAAAGAGTTTCTCAACATAGTCATATCAACTCTGAGAATAAAAAAATAATCAATGTTACATACAAATAAAGAAAAAATTAGGTCAAGAAGGGACTACCACAACA
Organism: Argiope argentata; assembly: GCA_026289955.1. Taxonomy (NCBI): domain Eukaryota; kingdom Metazoa; phylum Arthropoda; class Arachnida; order Araneae; family Araneidae; genus Argiope; species Argiope argentata. The sequence continues at coordinate 3,848,141 of JAOUZG010008446.1, forward strand.
GTTTTTCAGAAATAAATTATATTATTCATATTTAAAACATGAGTCATATTAAGCATATTTAATTATTCTATCCAGAAATCATTATAATGATCCCAAATGACGCTCACTGCATCTAAAGGCCTACATATTTTCTTTTTAATTCTTCACATTTTCTTCTTTTTTTTCTTTTTAATATGGTTTCTTCTGTCACTTTATAGTCTTAATCATATGTAAAAAAATATATGGAATAAAATAAATCAAAAATTCCATCCAGAATAATATTTTCCAAATATATGTTTAAATTTTTTTAAATAATAACACCTAAAATTAAATAATGGAAGAATATATAATTTAATAAAGAAAATGTATATGTATATATATATTTATATCATCTTACAAAAATACTATAAAAACACATTATTTACTATATTTCTAACGACATAGAAAAGTAAAATATTATCCTTTTATCAAGATGAAAACAATATCTGAGCTTAACACTTACGATTCTATAATAAAATGGATATTTTAACCAACTTTTATAATTTCATCTTTCAACTACAATTTAACTCTATATATTTACTATTTTTTCTTTGTTTGTCTTTGTTTATAAAACTTTCAATTGATTTAAATCTTAATTAGGTGATATGTAGAGATTTTATGGTTGATTAGATATATCATCCATCTTTCCTAGTGTGAATTTAAATTATTGCATTCACACACATGAGTGGACGCGAACGCGAATTCAATTCATAAGTAGAATGTCTATCTGTATGTTCATGCGTGTACGCCTGTAATAGCTTACAATTATATACAAGATAAGTTAGATAAAGGAAATTTGGATTGTGATCTTGATGCTAAAAGCTTAATTCTAAATAAAATTCTGATTATCTAGATCAATATGAAAATGCTCATAATGCATGTTTCTTTCTCATAAAGTAAGAGAAGAGCTTCTGTTGGCTTACAAATTCCATATAGTTGTACTGATAAAAGAAATTTATTGAATATTTGTCTACTTGTAGTTACGTTTGCCCCTAGTGAAGCATCGCAACTACTATTAAGAGAAAGGTCGGGTGATTAAAAAACACATTCAAAATACTTCGATAGGGCGAGAAAAACTGCTTTACGAGTATACTTGTATTTCTTAAAGATTATTTTAAAAACTTCAGAAGAAGCACTGCATTGATACAATAAAATAAACTTTATATGGCTTAGAAATATTGAATATAAGCTAAGATTTCGATGAAAAAGCATTCTTTAGAAGGATTTGTTGTAACATATGTCTAATAAAATGCCATCTTCAATGTAGATAATAATATTTTCACTTATGAATGGATTTAAAGATGTTTCGAAACTTAAATGAATCCGAAATTTTCATATGTTTCTTGAAATAAAATATGGAGTCTTAAAGCTTATAAAATTTCCTTCAAATATTTAAAGCCATGTTTTTATACATCTGTACTTATATAAATATTTTTATTGAAACTCATGTAGCAAGTGTTTCTTTCATGAAATAAAAAGCTAATTTATAAAGCTGATAAAATATGCTTCTGGGTATTAAAGCGCATACTTTTGAAATTTTTTTATAAATATGTCACTTTTTAGACAGGAAAATACAATATATATTTGTCTGAAATCTTTAAAATAACTTATTATTAATTAAGATGATTGGTAATATTTGAAAAATAGATGTATTGACGCAGTTTCCTGTCTGTAGTTACTTTTGCTTTTTCGCTTCATCTTCACAATTCAATTGAAATGAAAATATGTTATTTTCATTACTAATATAAAATGAACAGCTGAAAGAAATAAATTGAAATATTTTCTTTAAATCCTCTTCTATTTCATTATTCTAAATTTTATTGCAACTATGAGTTTCCAGTATGTTTATAATACATCTTTTAAGAAAATGATTTTAAATTATCTGAAAGCAAGTGTAAAAAAATCACATGCACCCGGATTAATACAAAGTTCTAAAATAAATGTTGACTACTGTTTTTATATATTATTTACACTGCAGAATATTTTTTACTCAAATATAATATTGAAAAAAACTTCTCAAATTTCAAAAACTGAAATTCTTACTATCCCATTATCGCTATACACAATTAATACAAACTATAAATCAATAATTTTCTATTCTTAAAAACAGAATTATATATTTGTCTAACAAGATATTTTTCATTTATTGTATTTTCAAAAAAAGTGATCCATTTAATATATTTAAGTAGTGATACAAAAATATTTAATTTGATTTCTGTATACAATCGGCAATCATTTCAATCTTAATGGATAAAAATAATTAAATAAAAAAAAGGAAAAGGAAACACTCGTACAAATAATTAGAATCCTATTGCTTAGCAATAAATTAATTAAAAATTAATTGGAATTCTTCTGAATTATTGATTAAATTCTTTTTCACGTCATTCTATTACCTACATAAAAGTTCTTTTTTTTTCCTACTTATTCTCAATGATGCGTGGGTTTGTGCTTTTATCGGATGTCCCCAAAGGCACATTATCAAATAAAAGACACGGTGTCCGTATTAGTTTGCTTCGGCTGTCATGCTTCTTTCAACATATACAGAACTTTTTGGATTTTTTTTTTATAAAAGAACAACATGAAATAAGCGTTTCGAATGACATTTCCGCTCACCCGCGAAGAAAATAAAAGCAAACTTTTCTTGAACTGCTTCGCTTCACTTTTTATCCATTATCTAACAAATTTTTCGCTATAACTTCCGAAAGACATCGATCCAAACACTCGACATTCCATTAGCGACACCTCAGGTTGTATTAATATGAATCTCGGACAATATAATGCTCGCTGAAATGGTTCAATACTGAGTGAAAGGGTATTTTCTAGGCAGATAAAATGATTATTAAAATGTTCGTTAGGAAGTTAGAGTATGCTTGGGTAATTAAATATTTAAGCGGTTTAATGTTTATTTCCAATATCGTGAACGGAAATTTGAAGACAAATAAAGTATTCGTGTACCTTTTTTTACTTTTAATATTTTAAGAAAATCATGTTGTTTCTGTTCTGGAAAAATTTCATTTCATTTTATTTTTTAAATAATTTCGAGTTTTTTCTGTTAATTGTCGAATGAAGAACGTGTTTTGTAGGTGTATGTTATTATAGGGGAAGCGGAAAATGTCCCTTTCATTTACTTTAAAAACTTCAAACGATTAACAAATTTCAATAGATATTGCCGAATTATTAATAAATTAGTAATATAGAACTTAAATCTTACTGATACATAATACCTGCATGATCTTTTTCAAAAATCTAATTTGAAATTGAAACCTTTATTAACAGGGTTGTTTGAGTTTCGATGTAACAAATTTGCTCAATGTTTCATAACTAGCGACCAATTATAACGAGATATTTCTTCATTTGAGGAAAACAGAATTTTTATCAACTTCTGCATCTACTTTAATACTTTACATTTTTCACGAATGTAATTATAAAGTAAACTATCTGCTTCGTCATTGTGAGAAATCATATATTTTATTTAAAGGAAAATGATGAATGAATAGTAATTCCCTAGCAAAATACTTGCTAAATGAATAAAATGTGCCTAGGTCTAGTTGCAAGGTATAAAATCTGTGGAATTTCAAAGACCCACCATATTGATACTGAAAAAAATATTCAGATTCCATCTCTTATTTGATGAAATCCAAACTAACTAATTTCACTACTCAGATTGCATAGCTTTTTTTGCATTATACATTTGTTTCGTCTACATATCATGAAGGAATCGGTAACTTTTTAAATTATTCAGTGTATCTCTAAAAATGTTTGCACTTAAATGAAAATAATTTTTTTCCTCATAGGATTACGAAGTTGATCTTTATTTGCGCCAGAAATGGTTGGATGAAAGATTGAGAAAGCCAGAGATGTCAAGACCTCTCGACTTGAACGATCCAAAACTAGTTCAACGCATTTGGAAACCTGAAGTATTTTTTGCAAATGCTAAACATGCCGAATTTCAGTATGTGACTGTTCCGAATGTCCTTGTTCGAATAACACCTTCTGGACATCTATTGTATATGCTCAGGTAAGGAATTTGTACTATAATCTAGATGAACAAATTTAATTCAACTTTTCTGCCAAAATTTTAAATTTGTTTCCCCAATTTTGTAAAGTAATATTTTAAGCTTAGGTAATTATGATAACCTTTCCCATTTTTTTATGAGTTTATCAAAAAATTAAAAGTAAAGAAACTTACACGAAGTTAGAAGATAAATTATATTTTGTTATTCTTCATTTATTTCTCAAAGCATTCTATTGAAGCTTGTTGCGAATATTTTGTTTCTTAAATGCCACACATGCTTTTGATTTTATGAAATAAAATCTTTCTTTAAAGGATAACACTTTATTTCAAATATCAGAATATCCTATATTAATTAGTGTATTTAAATAAATAAACAAATATTATACATTGGAATTTGTATAATAATAAGTATTAAATATAAAGTTTTAAGGTTTAAATCAATATTTAAGTGTCCTACTTATATTTTCCAATTAAATTTCTTTTGTTGAAATAAATTAAATACTTTATCTTTTATTATGCATTTAAATGATGCTAACATGAAACGAGTTTTTAATAAATTTTCTTGATAATTATAAATTATATAAAATAATTTTTAAAAGTTAAAAAATTTGTTTCATAATGCTGCTTTTTTTAATGTTATTTAAGTAATGGCGTTTTGATAGTAAATAATAAAATTTCCATAGTTGGTATTCACAAATAAAAACAAATTTTTATTCAAAATTGCGTTTAATTTCCCATAATAAGGGCAACATTCAAAGGATTATTTTCTATTTTTTAAACTATACGTTGTTTTCATATTTAACCACTAGTTCTTAAAGCATTAAAATGGTACTTTTCGATTATTTATTTATTTGAATTTCTCACAAACAATTTAAAATTCCAGTATTATTCAATATTCAGTTCAGCATTTTTTAGTTTTTAATCTTGCGTAACACATTTTCAGATCTTACATATATATTCTTTTAATTTCCAGGCTGAAGCTCACCTTTTCCTGCATGATGGACTTGTACAGATTTCCCTTAGACACTCAAGTCTGCACTATTGAATTGGCTTCGTGTACGTAAATATTCAGTTTTATATATCCCCCAGTTAGAATGTTTATGTTTATTTTATACTTAAAGAAAACAAAATAAAGCAAAATTGAATTAATTAAAACATTATTAAAGCCTGAAAGATTTGTGTAGTATATTAATGAGTATCAATCATTATTAGGTCATATTATGGGTCAAATTTGCGTTTATAAATAAACTAAAATAAAATCTCGTAAGCTTGACCAAACAGAGAAAGGGGTTTGTTTTCTATTTTATTCTGGACCCAATCTACAACGAAGCATTTAAGTATAGCAAATTAATTAAGAGAATGCAAAATTGCAATGTAAACATTAATTCATGTATAATGGCAAATTTTCTATAAATGACAGTCAGTTCTGTAGGTTCAGTGTCATTAAAAAATTGAACTCATCTCAAGTTAAATCCTTTAAAATTGAGTATTTATTTTTTATTCATAACGTTGAATTTCAAATTTATAATCTCATCTTTTTCTCTCAATTCAAGAATTAAAAAAAATCGTTATCCTTTATTTCAAAATTGAAAAGGAATTTTACTACGTTATGCATCATTTTTCAAAAAATTCAAACATTTATAGTAAAGTGTACTGTGGTTTAAAGATAAGATCGTCGATTTTGGAATCAGAGGACTTTCGGTTGAAAACTCGTTTTCACTAAACAGTATAGTTCCTTAAAAATAGTCGCTCTACGTACAACTCTTTCCCGGCGTATTGCGAAAGAGAGGTGCCAGTACAATTATCGACCAGGACATTTGAAAGCTACAAAGCATAATTAAAGTAGCTTTTATTTTAATTCATTTAAAAGGGAACACTATTTAAAATCTCCGTTGACATTTTTGAATCTTAACCAAGTTATTGGCCAAATATTTAAAATAAACGAATCATTGAAAAATTGCAAATGTTGGAATGCTTATACAATTTTGTGAAAAGATTTTTTAAATAAGATAATAAATAATTTTTTCTAAAAATATTCGTAATTTAAACATACTTGTTCGTGCGTTGCCATATTTGGGAGAAAAATTATCATATAATATATTATTCATTCCATCATTAACAGTTAATCAGTTATCTTTCTTATTTTATTGTGCCTATTATATTTAATTTTTAGAATAGTTTAAATAAGCTTAGATGAAAAGTAATCTCTTTAAAACCTTGTTCAATTTAAAAATGTTCTTTAAAGGGAGAAAATGCAAACACTAACCTGTATATCCTTTATCAGATGTTTTTCAAGTTTTTTTTAATGGAAGCAAAATGTTCACATAATTATATTTTGCATAATATAGACAGTAATATTTTTTTTCAGATTTGTTCAATAATTCATTTATAATCAATTAAAAAATATTAGGGAAACCAAAAAAAATCCTCTGCTTCTATGGCTGATTCAATTTTTTCCTATTTTTTATTTGTTTATTTAAGTAGAATTCTCGATTAATATACTGCACCTCTTTCGATTACACAGAGAAACCACAAATTACTGTTTCACCGTATATTTTCCATTAGGAAAAACCTTTACAAAGTCTCTCTGCCACAACTACTATACCCATTTGCCAGAATTTTATTTTATGTTTTGATTCATTCGTCATCATTTGTCACTTGCTCCCAATGAACTTCTCTTTTGAAATATTTGACAAAATAAAGTTTTGATAAGGCGCCAGATTCAATAAATGACACGATTTTGCGAATTCACTTCAATTTATCTTTCCATTTGGAAAAAATGATTAACCAATTGGGATTTTGCATAATAAATATGCGATTATAATTCGAAATAATAATTTTACATTATTTATACATCAAATTTGATAAACAAATCCAAATTAATATTGCTAATTTTGTCGCCTAAGGTAGCTAGTTTCAGATGATTTGGCAAAGAGACAGCGAAAAAGCTAAAATAAGAATTATGCTTACTTCTTTTGAGAATTCTTAGTAAATAAGTTTTGTTAACCGTATGTTGCCTTTAATTATATAAAACATGAAAAATATGTATCATAATGTTCTGGAATCTTTCTAATGAGTGTTTTCAAACCTACAGGCATAAGTTTTACTATGCAGCTTGAATCTAGGGCTGGTTAAAAAAGTAAATGGTATTTAATCAATAGCACTAGCATGATGGAATTGAAATTTGGGACTGAATTTTTTATGAAGCATTATTTGCGTTTTCAATTTAGGTACTTGAAGTTTTCCAATCTGCGCAATTTATGTATAACTTATATAGCTTCTACATCCTATTTCTTCAATAAGGACATAATATTCTTATAAGCAGTGCTTAAAGTATTATTTCTTGTTTCTTTTCTGTGTAATGAGGTTGTATCATATCAGGTTGTATTATTTTATAGCATGTCAGGTCAAAAAATAACAGGGGTGTGTGGAAGGTGAGATGTTTATGAATTAAAGAAATTTCTTTTTAATCATTTTTACAATAATTTTTTAACAACGAATTTATTTAGTAATGCAAAAAGAAAAAACGGAGCTAAAATTGCTTAGACTATCGAATTCATTTTTTAATTGTGAAGCTTTGAAAAGACGTAAATCAGTTTGTAAAAATTATTGTCAACTAAAGTCTATAGAACTTGATACAGCTTGCAAAGTAAATTTATGTATAAAATACTCTTATACAATAATCGTGTAATAACACTTACGCGTTAAAATCCATATTGTTAGCACACATACCCATGCTTTTAAATTGTACATATCAAATAATATTTTAATAATAGATATAATAAATAATTTGAATGAATTAATTGCAATATAAAAACAGAATATTTTGGAGAATTTTAAGTAATTCTGTGCATATTGTTTGCTCGAAAACCATGTCAGCTTTTGAAAACTCAATTTTTAAAATTTTATTCTGGTGTTACTCAAAATAAGAAAATAGCACTTAATTGAAAAAAGTAGTAATGAAAGGAGCATATATTTATTTTCTTGAATATAAGTTTAGGTTTAAAATTGAAATTGCAAAACTTTGTATCTCTAAGAAGTTAGGCAACAATTTTGAATATTTCTCTTAAAATATTAACAATCTTAAAATTCGTTGTTATTTTTTTATATCTTTAGGGACTTCCAGTAATCAAACAAACTTTTAAAACTTTTATTAGAGCACAAATAAAATACTACTGCGATGCGAAAGTGCTTTATATTTTAAATCTATATCAAAACAATAGGTAATTTGTAATTTTTTTTTGTTGATAGTGAAGTTTATTTTCAATGAAACTCATTTTCAATTCAACACTGTCACTAAATGCGTAGTAAAAAAAGGATCTTTATATTAAAATTTGTTTTCATCTTTTATTACTATATCCACGTAACTTTCAAATATAAAATTTCTTAACATAAAGCCTCGATCCAAAGCATTTTCCTTTTAAAACGCAAAAAAATTAATATATTTTTAAAGAATAATAAAAATATATAGCTCTCCCAAAGCATAAAAGTTTCAAAGGGACCTTGTAGGAAAAAATTTTCTTTCAAGTTGAGTAGCTTTTTTATTTCTCAAGTAATTTCTGTAGCGATGTAGTTTTCGAGATATCAACAAGACTTTTCTGCATATATTTTGTCTCACAGCAGTGTGCTTTTCTTTAACCATGATTAAAGTTTCATCATAAGGACACTTCCAGATATCTAGTTCTTCTGGTGTATTTCACAAGTAATTTGAAAGTGTTTTCCTTTTTTGCCCATTTCACAATTCTCAGAGTATTTTAGAAACGAAATAACTAGAAACAAAAGTAAAAATGAGTATTTCAAATGATTTTGAATACCTCGATTTCAACATCTTTTAATATATTATAATGAAATATCATAAAATATATTATGTTTCATGACATCTTACAATATATTTTGACTTTTATATACAAGGTGGCCATAATTAAACTGACAGTGCTCAGAGTGTTCTGTAGCGCAATCTATTTGCGAGAATGATGCCACATTTTGTAGGAAGATTAAACAAGACAGGAGATAAAGGATTCGAAGGAAAAAAATTAGGTCCGAAAATCTCCGCTAGGGGAATATGTGGCTCTGTGTAATAGAAAATAGAGTGTTAAGAAATGCAAACCAATACGGAAATAAAATTACCTTTTGTTTTGCACATTTAAATCATGTTCAATGTGGATGTCGTGTTTGTGGACCACATATTGCATTCTGTGCAAAGTATTGGCAACAGCAAAATGTAACATATCAACAGGAATCTCCCGTACAGTCCATGATATGTTATCTTTCAACTTAGCTATGTCCTGGATAAGTCCTTGATAGACCTTGGACTTAAAGTAACCCCATAGCAAGAAGTCGCATGGGGTAAGATCAAGGGACCAAGGTGGCCATGCAGTTAGACAGCAGCGGCTAATGACTCTTTCTGTTGTGAATTTCTGTCGTAGCAGCTGTTGTACCTGTAAAGTAACGTATTTTGCTCAACGTTCTCTGTTACCCAGTAAATGAAATTGCAGATAAGGGATAAGGAGACTTTATCGGTGTTTATGTAAATTTTTCGCTTTTTTAAAAGTGTTGCCATATTGCACTTGAACTAAATCAGCAAATGTACGAAATAAAAGGTAACTTTATTTCCGTATTGATTTGGATTTATTGACACTCTATTTTCTATTACACAGCGCCACATATTCCCCTGGCGGTGACTTTTGGAACTAATTTTTTTCGTGGAATCCTTTGTTCCCCGTTTTGTTTAATCTTCCTACAAAATGTGGCGTCATTCTCGTAAATAGATCGCGCTACAAAACACTGAGCACTGTCAGTTTAATTATGGCCATCCTGTATAATGATACGGTTTTTAAATTTTAAATGGAAACAGTTCACTTTTCCACAATTCGTTGATTGTGCAGGTGGAAAAAGTAGATAAACAAAATCAATTACAAGATTAAATTATTAGTTCCTGTCAAATCACATTCTTAAGATAGACGCTAAGTATGACGTACTCATCCAGTTTTGCTTTCCATTATTAAGAGATTCAATCAGACAAAAAATGCATATTTATACTTGCAATTATGTTTCCACATATGACTGGGATTGGTGTCAAATATTCTGGTCAAATTTTGAAATCTATTACACATATTTCAATATTAAAGCGAATGTTAGTATCAGCACATGATTAGTGAATGACATTAAGATGACAAATACTCTTACCTGTAAATTGGAACTTGTCGTTGAAATTATTGCGATTTAATTAAATTTTATAATTCAATTAGTGATATATTTATTGATTATTTGCTACAACTGAATTTTGACCAAAGGATAAATTTCTATAATGTTAATATCAGAAAGTTATTTTTAATCTCGTGACAGAATCGAAAAAAGTTCATACGAAATTCTCGTCATCAAACTGTAACAGGTAGGGGGAGGGGAGGATTTGGGACCGCCAAAGTTAACCATATGACCAGATTTCCTTCAATCAGAAGCAAAGAATTCAATCCAACTTTATAATAATTTTTACTTAATTTTAATCAAGACAAAATAATAAAACAAAATCTCATTCTATCAATTTTAAACAAAAATTTGTTAAACAGTAATAATATGCTAGCATTTTAAAAATAAAACGAAAACACGCAATAAATGCCAAAATCCTATTCTCATTACAGCCTTAGCAAATGAATAAGTAATTGAGTCTTAGCTCCTCTAGGCTTTTAAACTAATCATTTTGTGTATTGTACATCGGCAAGCTCTTCTAATACATCTTCGGCAACAAATTAAATGAAGTAACTGATTTATTTTTTATTTTGTAATTCGGATTAAAAGTGTATATATATAAAAATAAATACTCTACCTAGATTTATCACCCATGCTATTTAATTATATGCATCGAATAACGACCCAATAAAATTAAAATGAGTGTTTTTAAGAGTCTCAGTCAATAAAACTCTAATTAAAATCGATATAAAATTATTTCAATTTTCTAAATTTGCATAGACTGCACTTAAAGATTGAGCTTTAAATATTAAACAATGTCACTTTACCGTAATTTTATAACTTGGTTAATGACATTTTTTGAAATAATGGCAAAGTGTTTTTTTTTTTCGTGATTGGAAAAGTCTCTTTTAATGAAGCTGAAAAACAAAGTCCTTTCTTATACGCTACATAAAACATAGTTAATTCCGATACAACTTTTCACTGAACGGTCATGAACTAAAGATTCGCAGTCATAAAACTCTTACTTGAACATAAGTGGAAATAAGAAAAATAATTTTCTTCCTACAAAGAAATTTGGATTTCAGTTTAAGATCCATTGCCATTTGTTACACTTCTTAGAAGTTCGCAGTTATAGGTCTCTATATTTATTGTCATCTTTAGAGTATAATTTTATTAAAGACTTAATTATCAAAGCACCCTCAATGGTAAATGTCACAAATGCTTAGATACAAAGTTGTTTAATAAGTAAACAAGCTCTTGCTTTCATGGAGAATAAAGAAATGCTTTAAAGGGAAGTTTTCTCTACTTAAATGATAATAAGTAATATCTCTGGGAAGACTGTCCAGTAGCCCTTAGCTCTTCTCTGCTTTAAGTTATGACGAATGTCATTCAGTTACCCTAGATACGTTGATAGGGGGAAAAAAGCTCAACGTAGTTACTATTCAGGGCTAGTATAATGTATTCTCATATTGTGATATTTTCTTTCAACGAAGATAATTAATAAACCATGGATATTTTAGAATTCTTTAACATGACTCATTATAATTCAAATGGGCACATTCGAATTATAGTATTACAAGCATTCGCAGTTGTTCAATTCCATGAACATGTGGAAATGACAAAACTACAACCATAACACCTTCATAGTTTCAGAAAGCTAACAGGCGTACTTTTTTTTCAAAATTTAACTACTTTCCTTTAATGAATCTAGCTTTGAAAATAAAATCTCAATAAAAGAGTAGGAATTTTTTCAAATATATTAAAATGGCAAAAATATTTTTTATCCTGCAAAGAAACGAGGCACAAGCGTTTGTAAGATTACTGTTCTTGATATAAATAAAAGACGCATATTATTAATATTAAATCCTTATCTTTTTTACCACCGAATATGCCGGTGTCCAGGCATAGGGGTAGAGCATCTTCCCCGGCTTATGGGCGGGCTGGGCTAGAGTTCAGGTTCGGGTATTGTTAATGCTCTCCCCGATTCAGCTGATAAACCGCCAAATCTGGCACTCCGATGGCGATGTGTTGGCGATTGTCAGGTTGCTCTCTGCCAGTCAGTTGGTATATAGTTCGCACCGTTCGAAGGTGTTAGTTGGTAGGAGCTATAGTGCTCATATTACTGTAAGCCATGGGGCGTTGTATAATTATTATGTAAATGGTGTTTGTTGATTAAATAGTACAGTCCACTTTGAATGCCTTACTGAGTCCCTAACATTTTGGTCCGTGCGACCGGAGGGTGAAGAATTAGCACCTTGGATATAGTTATAAGAACTTTGTTTCAATTCGAACCTTTGCTTTTCGACGCCCTTAACAATGGCGGACCTTAAAGTTTTAAACAGGAAAAGAGGAATGCTAAAGGCTAAGGTAACAAGACTTTCAAATTTTTTGAATGACGATAGTAAATTGAGTGACTCTATTGTTATTACTTCAAAAATAAATAATTTGGAAGCTGTTAAAAATCAGCTAGAAGAGCTGAGATTAGAATATTGTGAAAGTTCTGAAGATGGAGATTTCGAAGAAATTGATAAGGCCTTGGACAACATTGAAGAAGAAATCGAAGATTTGGAGGTAAGATACCTTCAAATTAAATCTCAGTTAGAAAATTTGAATGTTGAATCTAATAATATTAAAATAAGATTGCCTGAAATCCCATTGCCCAAATTTTCGGGTAATATTGAAGAATGGCATAATTTTAAGGCTCAATTTAATTCCTTGATTTCTTTAAATGAAGGTTTGGATGAGTCGCATAAATTATATTATTTGAAGTCTTCGTTAATTGGTAACGCAAGGCAAATTCAAACTACAGAAGACACTTTCGATTCGCTTTTTAAGGCACTACAAGAGCGCTACGAACATAAACGATTACTTGTAAACAAACATATTAGCGGACTTTTAAATTTAGAAAAAATTAGCCATGAATCGGCTTTTGAATTGAGATCTCTCCTCGATAAGGTAATAAAAGAAGTTAGAGCATTAAATTCTCTAGATTTACAGTTGGATCAATTAAGCGCGAATATACTGATTAATGTAGTACTCATGAAAATTGATAAGGAATCAAGAAAGTCCTTTGAAATGACATTGAAAACGTCTAATTTACCAAAATGGGAAGACCTTATTGACTTTCTTAAAACGCGCTGTACATTTTTGGAAAATCTAGAAGGACACGCAAACCAAATGAAACCGAAAGTGTTTGCCAAGGCTAAAAGTCTTATTGTTGATTCTAATTCAAATATATCTTGCCCAATTTGTAAATCTCGAATGCATTCCATTTTTAAATGTTCAGAATTTCTTCGATTAAATCCTAAACAGCGATTCAACTTAGTTAAAAACACTCATTATGCATTAATTGTTTGAATTATTCTCATAAAATTGTTGACTGTAAATCAAAAATTGTTTGTAAAATTTGTACTAAAAGGCATAATTCACTCTTGCATTATTCTTCGAACCCGGAAGTTGAAAACAATGTAAACACGATTAATAAATCATCACTTTTCGAACAAGAAGCACCTTCTAACCTTGAACAGAATATCTCCTCGGAGAATTTAAAGGCGCCAGTCTGTGCTAGTGCCAGCTGTTCTCAAAATGTGTTTGATATTATTCTAGCCACATCGATTGTTTATATTAAAGATATTAGTGGAAATAAATATCCATTAAGATGCATCCTTGATTCTGGCTCTCAAATCAATGCCCTCACTATGGAGAGTGCAAATCTTTTGAGATTGAAAAGAGAAAAAATTAATATTTCCCTTTCTGGTTTAAACGGAACTTATATTCCGGTGAAAGCACGCGTCTCAGCAGAAATTTCGAATAAATCTAATGACTTTGTAAGATCAACGGAATTTCTGATCGTGTCAAAAATTACGCACTTAAGCCCTTCCACGTATTTAAAGGTAGATTTTAAGAATTTGAATAAAAATATTAAATTAGCCGATCCTGCATTCTATAAACCTGCCAAGATTGATGCTTTAATCGGCGTGCAGCTATTTTTTGACATGCTAAGAACGGGAAAATTATATATGGAAGATTCTCGTTTAATACTACAAGAAACTGCATTTGGATATATTGTAAGCGGATCAAGCTTAGCCAAAAATACTACAGGGTACACCTATTGTGGGCTTGTGCATGAAGAATCAAATCTTGAAAAGACTCTTCGTGAATTTTTTGAACTAGAAAATGTTAATGGCTCTGAATCTATTTTAAGTAGTGAAGAATTAGAATGTGAAAAACATTTTGCCGAAACTCATTTTAGAACAAGAGAGGGACGGTACGTAGTGAGTATGCCGTTGAAAACAGACAAGGTGTTGGGTGAATCTAGGCTTATGGCAATTAACCAGTTAAATTCTCTCTCAAGACGCTTAGAACGTAACACAAACTTTAAAAAATTGTATCTTGATTTTATTGAGGAATATAAAAATTTGGGACATATGAAGGAAGTCTCTAACGAAATAGAACCTAAATATTGTTACTATTTTCCACACCATGGTATTTTCCGGCCGGAAAAATCGTCAACAAAATTGAGAGTTGTCTTTAATGGGTCTGCCTTAACAACTACTGGTGTCTCCTTAAATCAACTTCAAATGAATGGTAAAATACCTCAACAAGATCTGTTCTCCATAATGCTGCGTTTTAGGAAACACGCTTTTGCTTTTACTGCAGACATTCGTATGATGTATCGTCAGATATTGATCGAACCTGGTCAGAGGGACTTACAACGAATTGTCTGGAGAGAAAATCCAACAGACCCAGTTAAAACGTATAGACTTTGCACTGTTAGCTATGGAACAAAAAATGCGCCTTTTTTAGCCACAAGGGCTTTAAGGCAATTGTGTGACGACGAAGAAAAATTATTTCCGGAAGCAGCTTCTACTGCCCGTGATGATTTTTATATGGATGATATCCTCACCGGATCACATGATTTGGAATCTGCATGGGAATTAAAACGCCAGTTAGTTCTATTACTACAGAAAGGGGGTTTTACGCTACATAAGTGGAACTCAAATGATGTCAGCCTCATAAATGATGAATCTTATAATCAGAATTACTCCTTTGACGATTCTAATGAAGTAAAATCTGTTAAGGCCTTAGGAGTGCTATGGAAACCCGCCTCAGATTGTTTTTCATATAAGGTGACCGTTCAATCTGAGACTGCTTATACGAAGCGAACAGTTCTGTCAGATATTTCTAGAGTCTTCGATCCACTTGGACTAATAGGTCCTGTGATTACCAAAGCAAAATTATTCATGCAAGAACTCTGGACGATCCGGTTAGACTGGGATACACCATTACCAGATCCCTTCCGAAAAAAATGGTTAGAATTTGTTTCCTTGCTACCAAAAATAGAAAATTTGCAAATTCGTAGATTTTTCGAAAACAATGGCAAAATTACTCTTCATGGCTTTTCGGATGCTTCTTCAGTCGCTTATGGTGCAGCTATTTATGCCCAATGCAAGACATCCAATGATACTATTGCGGTACACCTTTTATGCAGCAAGTCAAGGGTTGCTCCTGTAAAACCAATCACCATGCCTCGTCTGGAACTTTCTGCCGCTCTCCTGTTGTCACATCTCATACAAAGGGTCACAAAGGCTTTAAATTTTAAGGATTGTGACATAGTTTTGTGGTCCGATTCTACCATCGTGCTTGCGTGGTTGAGGAGACCTCCTCACGAATTAAAGACCTTTGTTGGCAATAGGGTTGCAACAATTCAAGAGTTAACAAAAGGCTGTCAGTGGAATCATATTTCGTCTTCACAAAATCCAGCTGATCAGCTTTCTAGAGGTATGATGCCTGATCAGATCCATACGCAAGAATTGTGGTGGCATGGTCCACCATTCCTTAGACAATCTACACCGATGGATGAGACCTTTGAACTTAAAAATGTGACTTCTAGTATTGACTTTACATGTGAACTTAAACAGCCGAAAAACATTAACTTAAGCTGTACAATGAATAATGATATTATTTCCCATGTTATTTTTTCTACTAACAATTACCTTAAATTGATTAGAGTATTTAGTTTCATTTATAGGTTCTTAGAAAACTGCAGAAGGAAGTCACCGCGTCGGGTAGGTCCTTTAACTACAGAGGAACTACAATCTTCAGAATTGGTCATAATCAGGTATATTCAAGAAAGCAATTTTAGTATTGACATAAGGTGCTTGAGGGAAGGAAAACAACTTACAGGTAAAAGTAACCTTAGATCTTTAAATCCTTTTCTCGATGAGAAGGGAGTTCTGAGAGTTGGTGGGCGGCTACAAAACGCAAGGCTTAGTTTTGATTCGAAACATCAAATTATTTTGCCTGGTAATGATAAGGTAACTTATTTAATCTTGGAATATTTCCATAAAAGATACTTGCATATTGGTCAGCAAGCCTTGCTATTTTACACCAGGCAAAAATTTTGGCCGATTGGTGGAAGAAATTTGACGAAGAAAGTAGTGCACAATTGCATAACTTGTGTAAAAAACAAACCAGTGATAGTTGAACAACTAATGGGTCAACCCCCACCGGAAAGAGTTAACATGAGTCCCGTATTTTCAAATTCAGGGGTGGATTTTGCAGGACCCTTTTTTGTACGATATAAAAATCAACGAAAGGGACCTCTGCATAAGATTTACGTAGCAATTTTTGTCTGCATGGCTACCAAGGCCATTCACATCGAAATGGTTTCGGATTTAACTTCCGAATCATTTATAGCGACACTGAAAAGATTTTTTGCCCGTCGTGGCAAGTGTTGCACGCTGTTCTCTGACAATGCAACAAATTTCGTTGGGGCACATTCCGAACTCAAAAAACTCCACAACTTACTTAGGCATCCAGATGAAGTAATAGGAAACTTTTTGTCTGCTGAAAGGATTAACTGGAAATTCATACCTCCTAGAGCTCCGAACTTTGGCGGGCTCTGGGAGGCGGGAGTAAAATCCTTCAAATACCACTTTAGAAGAGTTGTGGGTAACGCTCACTTAAATTATGAGGATTTTTTAACTGTAATTACAGAAATTGAGGGAATTCTCAATTCGAGACCCTTGACTCCAATTTCGTCAGACATCAATGACTTAGAGGCCTTAACGCCAGGTCATTTTTTGATAGGTCGGCCAATAAATACAATTCCTGAACCAGATATTACTGATACACCCTTCAATCGTCTATCTAGGTGGAAGCGTGCAGAAAAAATGACTCAAATTATTTGGAAGAAATGGAGCTTAGACTACCTAACACACTTTCAGCAACGTTATAGATGGCAGTTCGAGAAGGATAATATAAGGCCAGGTATGATGGTGATTTTAAGGGAGGATAATCTTCCAAAATGCAAGTGGATTCTGGGGAGAATAGTGGATGTAATTTATGGGAAAGATGGCCGCATAAGAGTAGCCAACGTGCGGACCATGCACGGGACATTGAAGAGACCCATCTCAAAAATTTGTATTTTGCCTGTTAAGACTGATAACTAATTAATGGGTCGCTTATAGTTAAGAAATAAGTTCATTTGTATTTCCCTTCAAAACAAGCCTTCAAGAACTTACTTGCTTGTATGATTGTATATTTACTAATTGGAATTGTATGTATTTTTTAGCATTGAATCTTCATTATTGTTAAATAGTTTAATACTTAAAGGCTCAGAATTTAATTTATACTATGTTTATATTTGAAATTTTTTTCTCATTGTTGTATATTGTGTAATATTTTACGTTTTGTAAAAATTAATTAATAATTCTGTGTTGAACTTTTAGAAATTCAACGGGGGCCGGGATGTTAATGCTCTCCCCGATTCAGCTGATAAACCGCCAAATCTGGCACTCCGATGGCGATGTGTTGGCGATTGTCAGGTTGCTCTCTGCCAGTCAGTTGGTATATAGTTCGCACCGTTCGAAGGTGTTAGTTGGTAGGAGCTATAGTGCTCATATTACTGTAAGCCATGGGGCGTTGTATAATTATTATGTAAATGGTGTTTGTTGATTAAATAGTACAGTCCACTTTGAATGCCTTACTGAGTCCCTAACAGGTATGGTTATTCTTCTGTGTTCTAACTATGAGATGTGTTAAGGTACCCGTCCCATGTGAAAAGGGGTTCTGCTAGCGAATGTGAGGTATGAAGTATCTAAATCGTACTCTTTTTAAAGTTATCCTCTCCTTCCATCCCATTTCCACCTTTAAGAAACTTTCAAATGTGTACTTAATAAAAAGAATAATATGGAGTAATTTTTGAGAAAAGGAATAATATGGAAAAAAATACCCCAGTATGGTTTTCTTTTCGATTATTACAATAAAATTTTCTTAAAAAAAGGTAGATGAGGGATCAGTCATACAGAAACATATCCTCTCCACAATAAAACTATGAGGCCGTAACCAAATGGCCATGAGTTTATAGGTTTTTATTTTTTGCCAGTGAATTAAGTAAAATTAATTGGCATAATAAATAAGTATAAAACATCCATTTGTTGGAAAAGAGATTTACAATAGAGCAGCAACACAAATACTTGAATCACAGCAAATGAAGTCTATAATAACAACAGATTCTTAGAATACTTATATTACTCAAAAATTTATTTGATAGAATATTCTACTTTTAATTGTAGTGCTGCTTTTAACTTCTAATGTCGTAACTCATGATACTATGTTGATAAGCTTGAGCATATCATCAATTATTGCACCCGTGTAAAATGATTTACCTGGTGTAATTTTTTTCTTCTTCTTAATAGTCTAACATAGAGACTCCTGTAGCTATTTATCCATTTTGGCTCCGTTTCTGTATGAGAATTATTATAAAGAATAAATAATATAACTGTGATAAATGCATTTATAAATACAAATATAATTGAAAATGTTGAAAAGCAATATAAATTATATTTCAGCATAAAGATTGAAAAAGCGAAATAAAAATTAAAAATTTTTAATGTACCTCACTCGTTCTCTATTGAGTTAAAAATAAAAATTTAGTATTTGCTGAATTTAAAATTGCTATCAAAGTAGGGCACTTAGATAGCAAATTTTATATCCAGACAAGAAACATTCTATTTCCATTACATCCATTTCCATGTGAAGTAGAGCGAAAATATTCCATTTGCATTGCTTTTACCATTTTTATCCATTTCTAGTATTTTACACTTTACACTGTACAAAAGAATTTCCATTTCTGCCAGTTTCATAGTTCCATTCTGTAAAAAGGAACTATGAGTCCCATTTTACAGCATTGGTTTCTTTACAGTTTGCCTTACATAGATTCATAAAAATACATATACATGGTGATTATAATTAAAGTGCAAGTGTTTGAAGGACTGTATAAGAAAAAATACTTAGAGTATGTTGAAGAAATTTGGTATAGAGTATATTTATAACATTGGGAAATGAATTACACAATTAAAAAAATTAGCTAATTTTTTTACAATAAATGGCACTTTAGATTATTAAAGCATCGTTTTTGATTTGTTCTATGCCAAAATGAATACCAATTCAATTTTAAAATCATTGTGATGATAAATGTCATATACCTTTAGGCTTTAGCTATTACTTTGTCGAAGTTACTGAGAGTGCTCCCTGGAACTAGAGGGGCATCTGTGAATCAAGAAGTTGCGGAAATGATTAGGGAATCGATTGATTCAGGGTTAGTAGATCAGCGACCTGTAAGTACTAAAATCGTGGCAAGTACTTTACAAAACCACGGGCGACCATGCGCAAAGTATTGTGCTATATTTTAAGACGCAGTCCGTATAAAATTAAAAATGTGCAGCTTTTGAAATCAGGCGATCCACAACAAAGAATTGATTTTGCCAACTTCATTCTGTTCAAAATTGATGAAGACGTATCATTAATTCGAAAGATTTTGTAGACTGATGAAGGCCATTTTACATTATGCTGACAAGTTGACACCCATAACTGTAGGATATAAGGCTCTTTCAACCCGATACTGTTTTTGGAAAATCCTTACATTCAGCGTTTTGTTAAAGTTTGATGTGGTGCTGACTACTTTTTCAGTTTTGTTTTCGAAAACCTTACACCAACAAGGCTAGTTCGCTGCACCGTAACAGGCACTAGTTGCACTCAAATTTTAGAAAGTAATGTGATCCCTGATTTGCAAGTCAGTAACTGCCACGATTCAACAATATTCAATCATCACCTCTCATATTTCATTGTGTTACACAACTGCTTCCCCAAAATTTTAGTGGTAATCGTATAGTTAGAAGTTTCGAAAATACTTGGCCACCTCGTTCACCTAATTTAAACCCTTTGGGATTTCTGACTGTGATGCTATTTAAGATCTCGTTCCTACAACGACAAACCTAATTCTGTAGTTGCTTTAAGAAGTAGCATTACAAGAAATGTCTTAGAAATTCAGGATTGCGAAGTTTTGCCTTTACAGAAGTTGATAGAATATGAAGGATCTCATATTGAAATAATATTGTAATGCATTATGCATTTCATTTTTAGCAAGACGAAATAGTATAATTACAATGTATAAAATATTGTCATTAAAAATCGCCATCTATGAAAAAGTTGAACTAATTATTTTATTGTGTTATTCATGTCCCCATGTTGTAAATATAACGCATACCGAATTTCTTCAACATACTCCGAGTAGTTTTTTTTTACAGTCCTTCAAACACTTGCACTTTATTTATTACTACCCTGTATTTATCCTTTCAATTATTTAGCATCTTACTTTTTTCACTAGACAAAGAGAGATGGAAGATTTAAGTGTCAATATCGATTCATTTAAAATTGAGAGCTTTTTTGATTGATGATTTTAAGACTTCAGGGACCATTTATAAGCGAAACAAAACTTGAATACTCACCTTACTCTTCTTAACAGCGCTGAAGGAAATGACGCGTTAAGACATATAACAACCTTGTCATAAATTTTAGGCACTCTATTAAGTTCATGGGTAATAGATTTCGTAACACTATCATCTTTGTTGCAAGTGGAGCAATAAAACTTGGTAAGACGAGAATTTATAACTATTGAAAATTCTCATCATCATAAATTTTGTATAAGTTATTGGATATGAAAAAAATACCGTTCCTGATTATAGACAATCTCGTGTAAGAATGTTGTAAAAGGTAATCATTAGCTTTAGTTACAAGGATAATTTCTAGGCTTAGAACAAGAGCATGAATATAATATATATATATTTTCTTTTAGCCTTTAAGACTCTTGCTGATGCTAGCAGAAAATTTCCTGCGGCAATAAAATATCTTTTTTTACTTTGGCTCCCTTTATTCTTACAATAACTATCCTAATTTAATAAAGCGCTTATTTTTTCATGTTAAGAATGTTTCCCTTTACATAAATAGTTGTATTTTAAAAAATATTTCTTCTCTTTTTAAGTGAGATAAATGAATAATTTCTTTTTTTTTCTTAAATTAAGAAAACAGTTTCGTGCTTTGGTAAAAATAATATGAGTTTTGGAACTTAATTCCCCCTACTCATTCCTGTCGTAATCTTGCTATCTGTTTTTATTGCATTACTTATGATATTACAATTGTCATCAGATATTATCTTGTTGTCATCGAGTTTCCTAATGTAGGATTTTTAAACATCTTTTATGAAACCAAAAATATATGATATTTTTAGTATAATTTTGTTTCTTAAAGCAAATTTATTTATTTGAAAATATAAATGTTCTATCTATTTATCCTAATAAAATTGCAGAAAAAAATTAATAAAAAATAAATTATTAAAGTAATTCTAAAAAATTGTGGTTTTAATTGAACAAGATCAACAGGGCTGAAAATATTGTGAGGAACATTAATGTATTATGTTTCCACTTACATTATTTAAATTTTATATCGATGTTTAAGAATTCATGAAATTAACAACTTGTATACATCACAGAAAATAACTATAAATTTCATGATAATGATATTACACTCTCTTTTTAATACATTTATTATAATAATTTTATTGACATAAAATCAACGAATTTAGAATTATCAGGTTGGGGACAAAGAAATCCCTTATTATTTTACAGCCATCTACAGAGAAAATAATAGATTTTTTCCATTATTTTCAAAAATTCAATATGGAAAGGAAGGGAAAATAATGGAAAGAAATCCATTATTTTCTTGGTAGATGGGTGTAAAATAATAATGGATTTCTATTCCCTTAACCAAATATTAATGTAATACAGTTTATCTTTTGTAAAACAGATGCTCAGGTAAAAGGGTTAATATGATGATGATATTTAAGAAGATATGAGATGAGTGAATGAATATGCATGAAGCAAATCCGCCCCCTAAAAAACGTTGTGGCGTGTGTTTGGCTAAGTCGTACTCTTGGTCCTAGATGGCTTTACTTGTTGTAAAACAAGAGACGCATATCTCCGGTTTAAAATCTTCTGATGTATCAGTGGGGCTTGTCCATGGCAAGTGCCATAAGTAACAACAACATCACGATGTTTAAGAAAAAATCGATTGCACAACACTATATAGAACTTTTTGCAACAATGTAATTAATTTGTTTTATTATCAGCTATTTTCCTTTACTTATGTTAAGAAAATTTAGACACATCGTTCTAGAAAACCGCATTTAATGAATGAAACTATCGAGATTTGATGTAACTAGTTTGTGGGCATCTTGAAACGCGCATTCGATTGGTACCATTGTTCTCTAATATCATTAGTTGCCGTTTAGATATTCATTATAACGACATGGTTTAGGATATGATTAATTACAACAGGTCACAATTAAGGCCTGTTAGAAACACTCAAAGATATGCTAATTGCGGATTAGAGATTATGATACCTCCCTTGCCTTCAGGACATCCAAGAATTTTGTATTTCAGCATGACAATGCCTGATCTTGTGTAGAAATCATTAGCTGATAAAGATTCTTTGATTTCTTTTATTGCAAAACAGCTTTTTTAATCAAATAAAAAATTGTAGAGGGTCAGGTGTATACACATCTCGTAATTATTTGCTCACTTGAAATAAGACCTCCTATATGCTATATTATATCCAAAATAAATAAAAAATTACAATCTAGTATATCAATTCCATTTAAATAAGTAAATCTAAATATCCGAAATTAAATCCAAACAATAGTTTAGCACGAATCGTAGATACAGATCGAAGCGTTGATACCATCTCTGTATCAAATCTCCGAAGAAGGAAGAACTTGATTATTTTACTGCGCTTTAATCTATGTCTTAGCGTCTAACTGAAGCTGTATGCAGTAATGGTTATATTAACTTCTCGTTCATGTTTCGGCTTTATTAATATCTCCGTCATTATTTCAATTTGTATAGGAAGTAACATGCCAGGTTCATAAATCTAAGCTCTAAGGTACCGAAATAAGGTTTTACATTAAAGTCATAAAATGGTGGTTAAATGGATAATTTGCTTTTAAATATTAAGTCAGCTGGCATTTTTTTCAAAAATGATTTAAGTATCAAACTAATCTTCAAATAAACATTCTTTTCGCATTCAATATTGATTACTTTCAGACATATATCAACTGTAGCTAAAATTTAAATCTAATAATTAATATAATTTACAAAAACGGAAAGCAATTTTATGTGCTTTAATATAATCTTTATTTTCACAATTTGGAAACTGTTTTCGAATTAGGTTATTCGATGTAGCTTCTTTTAAGTAGTAATGAAATATGACTTAAAATATCCTGAAAAGAGAAAAACATTAAACATTATGCAATATTCCAGAAGCTTGCTATTTGATATTTTAAGCTGTAAGAACTATTCTTTTCGTCGATAACTATTATTTCTCATAAAAGTGTAGACTGTATTTTATGTTAAGAATAAATATTTAAATGAAAAATGGCTTTGAATTATTTCAATAATTAAATAAATTAAGGGAATGTCTAAAACAATGTACGAATTTATTCACAAAACTGAAGTTTGATATTCAATAAATATCTAAATCAAATTATTTTCATTTCATTAAAAGTTCATTAACGCATTTATTATACTTCGTATCTCAGCAGAATATTTAAGTCTTACAACGTTCCTAGAAAAGTAAATAATATTTTAAATAGCGTAAATAAGATTCTTTTATCTCCTGTGCATTATATCTGAATGCAAACTATATTGAAAAATTTAGTTGATCTTTGTTCAGAATGCGAAAAATGTTCCTGAAGATAAAAAAGACAATTTAATTTTAATAATGCATTTTTACTTAAGAATGTTTCATTTAACTGTTTTTGATAAACTATGATTCTGATACTGTATTTTATAAATATTTTAATTTAAAATTTAAAAAATAATGGTTTATTTCCTGTGAATACTCTTAGCGATAAATATTTCTAAATGAAATCCCATGAGCTTTATATCTATGAAATTTAAATGGATTTCAAACTTGTATAGTCACGTTTTAAACCAATGAGATCTTTTAATTAAAGTATTGAGCATAAAAATTAATAAATTTTTCCTTATTATATCTAATTTAATAATGAATGTTTCATATATATATATATATATATATATATATATAGTTTAGGCAAAAATATGGATTATATTATTATCTAGAGAATTCTGCCAATTATTTTCCTTCTTCCTATGAGGTTTATTAATGCATGTTATTTCTCTTGTGACAAATTTAAAGCTATTCATGGAAATCGTCTCCCCCCCCCCAGAAAAAAAGTTATTGCATTACGTAAGGTTTCGCTTCCACATTAAAATCTATAAGGAACTTTATTTATTCTTATTATAAGAGATTTTTAGTATTCTTTAATGGAATTCGCAGAATTAAAACTGCTGATTGAAATGAATTTAGAGAATTAAAACTTTCTATTCTTTCTTAGCATTTTTACTAAAATCACAATAAATGCGTCATCATCAAAAATGCAAATTTTTAAACAAATTTTTTTGCATCTTTTTGATTTTTCATATTTAACAAAAGTGCTCCAGATATCCTTTTACTCAAAAAAAAATTTTGTTTAAGAAAATAATTATTAGAACACAGCTGAATTAAATGATTTTGTATATTTTATATTATAAAGCATTCGATCGTTTTGTAAAAGGAAAGCATATTTTTTATCAGTCCAAAAAATCTCGAGAAGGAATGTAATCAAAGTAATTAACAAAAGTTTTTCTCATGGTTTAAATGGTCTTCTCTTCTGATTTTTTAAAATAAATATGTTATTTTTAATGTTGAAAAATCGACTATTTTTCTTTCACGCTTTGTATAATGCAACACTAAAAAATAATACTTTTGGATTTTTCGAATGAACAAAATTTACACAAGAAATGCATCATTATTTTGTAATATATAAATGTAACACCTGGAACTCTCCCTTTCGAGGTATTTCTTTATTAGATGCAACATATATTTTCATCAAGCCTTCGCTGAGTACATTTGACTTTTTCCACAGACATTTTACAGAAGTAATCAATGAAAATACAGCATTTTCATTTTTTTTAAATATGGCCTTATATATTAAATTGATTAACCACAAGACAGAATCACCCCACTTCGACATAGCATGCTGAGAATTCTGAAGGAAAGAATCATGATATTCAATTCTATCACTGAGATGGACGCAAAAAGGCCGATGGATTTGGTGCAACCCATACGGCCACTTCCCTCCTCCTCCAACCCAGCACACTTAAGAGTGTTTAGATTGATGAGTGTGTCATTGGATTGAAAATAAATCAACCTTAGCCATTATTGAGTAACTAATACAGTTGAATTTTGATGACAAACAGTTGCATTTTTTGACAAAAAAAGCCGATGGATTTGGTGCAACCCATACGTTCACTTCCCTCCTCCTCCAACCCAATACACTTAAGAGTGTGTAGATTGATGAGTGTGTCATTGGATTGAAAATAATCAACCTCGGCCATTATTGAGTAACTAATACATTTGAAGTTTGATTCCAATCCACTAATTAATGCTCTATTTCTATTTGATCAAAAATATACTAAGCACAGTTTTTCCTTCAGAATTTTTTAAAAAAATGTGCTTTCTTCTTAAGCTTGGATATTAAAGTTTTTCGTAGAACTATATGGAACGTCCTTCCAAGGCACTTAACATTTTAATGTAATCCAAATCACTCATGATCGTTTCATTTCCTATATGGCTGATAATTGTTTACCGTTTTGTATAACTTCTTTTTTTTCTTATTCCATCTCCATCGTTAGTGTTTCTGGTGCATCTGTTTCCTATGATCAAATTAGCAATAAAATTGGGATAAAGCGTCTAGTACTGATATTCATATACACCTTAATCTTTCTCATAATGCCGTCTAAAAGAAGTCAATTTCAATATTTTTGTAAAATAAACGCACAATGGAATTTTTTCTATTGCATTTTCTTGAAAATGAAACATATGTAAAAAATATGATCCAGTCCTATATGTTTACATTGGTCCACTACTGCATGTGTAAAACTAAAAATATTGCAATCATATTAAAAAGAAGTATTAAAATAAAACTCCCATAGTCATTTATTGTATTGGTTTACACGGGCTTTCAAAATGTCTCGGAAAAAAGACGTAAAGAATGGAAAAACTGACTATCCAGAAATGTAAAAAAAAAGAGATTTTAAATCTTATTTTTATGCTCTTGCCTGTAAAAAGAGAGTACAAGAAGATTCGTTGAAAGTTTCTTCTGAACTAACATTCAGAACTCCAAAAGCTTTATTTTATACTTTGTGTATCCTTTAATGACTTGAAAGTAAAGTAATATGTCTTTTTATTGAAACAGAAAATACATCAAAATAAGAGGTGCAAATTTTCAATTTGTTTTTTCTTGCTCTTCAAAGTCAATTGTATTGTATTTGCACTTTGAAATCGAAATAAACACTTAGCTTTAAAAATAAAATGTTATCTGCTGTTTTAAAATTAGAGGACTTCACTGCCCATTTTTGACATATATGAAAACAGCCAAAGCAAATGATGCGAAGATTATTTCTTACTACATTTTATAGACAAAAGTCATTTTCCTTACTATCTATATGATTCTTTAACTTTGCCTATAAAACTCTGTTAGTTTTTATATTAAAAATAAAATTAAAATACTAAAAAAAACCTGGTTTTTTTAAAAGAGTGTTAAGGAATTAGGTTTTCTTGAATTTAATTTTCATAAATGTTTTAATTTAGGTCCTCTTGATTCTTGGTAAGGTTTTTTTTTTATCTCGTTTCGGAAACACGCATTTAGAATCGTTAATTTTTAACGACAAACTCACTGGACCATTCTGACAAACAAAGAAAATAGAAGTTCGAAAGTTAATAAAAGAGTTGTTATCCAAGAATAATTATCTTTTCTTTTCTTTTCTTTTTTCTCCACCTCTACTTTAAAGTATAACAAACTTTATTTAACAAACTGACGTGATGGCAAGATGTATTCAAGAGAAAAAAAAGTCATTAAAAGTTTTCAACTACAGGGAATTCCCAAGGTTAACCCATCAGAATATACTCTGCCTTCTTTTATTTTAAAAGCTGAACTTGCATTATCACATAAGGCATTGGTTGCTTCTGCCTGAAGTATTTTAACTTTTATTCACACCAAAGTTATTTAAATGTATTGTTATAAAAGAAAAAAAACTTATTATTTTCTTTTTGAATACACTGATTATTTGAGCATTTTTAACTTCTTTTTTTCTAATAAGTAAGTGCAATTACTGATTTCGTTTCTATAATGACTGACAATTTAATCATAAAAATATGTTTAATTAATTTATTGAAGGTAATTTCAGCAATAAACTTCAATTGCATAGTAAATTGAAATGAATAGAAAATAAATCCGTTATTCATTAACTTTATATCTATTTACTGTTTATTTGGGAACAAGACTAGAGATATAAAGAGAGCGCTCTTTAATTAAAAGTTTAGACAAAATTTGTTAAATTGTTAATTAAATTTACAAAATAAGTTAAACATAATAATAATTAAGTTAAATTATTGAAATTATTTTTAAAGAAAAGCATAAATGTTAATCAATCATATAAAACATAGAATATAACAACCTATCTTGCTGTAAAGATTTTCATATCTAGAGATAAGTTGGGAAAACGACACTTCCTATTAAGCAGTACAAATTTCACATACGAAATTAATCATTTATTTCTTTGTAAAGAGAAGGCTTTTATGAATTAGGGTCTATATATTCTGTGGTACTGCTTTCAATATCAATATGCGAATATTAGCTCCTTAAGGACAAAGAACCTTCAGGTTCTTTTCTGATGAACTTGTTAATAGACCTCTTCATTGAAGACTTGACTCTTCATTGAATGGACCTTTTCATTAATTTTCAAGCAAGAAATATTAACAAATTATATTAGCTATCAAAGGTGTCATATAATTAAAAGTTACTTCATGATAGACCAATTATGTAAACGATAGTTTTTGTTCTTATATAAATTGATCATAGAGCAAAATTAATAAATTTCTCCTTTTGTTACAAATTTCTAGTTTTTACTTAATAATAATAAAATATTCATTCTGATGATAATAGATCTAATGAAGCCCAGTTTCTGACGCTCAAATAATACTGTTGCATTTCTTCTTGATTAATTAGAACAAAATTAAAAGTATTATGAACTAAATTTTCTGAATTATAAATGCATTATGCATTATAAAGTACTTTACTTTCTAGTTGATTTCGGACAAAGATTTTAACTGGGGACATGAATCACCCCAATGCCCTTTACATTTATAATATACTCAGAATGACGGTTGTTTTAAACTTTCTTTCCTTTAAAAAATCTCTTACAACTTCCACTTCTCATGTATATTTATATCTAGGAAAATATTTTTCATTTATTATTAAATACAGATGAAGAAAAAATGGTCAGAAATTTTTATCTTAAATTGTTTGTTTCTGTGAATGTAATGTTGACGTGTTAATTAAATTGTGACTACATTATTGATTATTCTACGCATTTTTATTAACAAGTCATTTGTTCTCCTGCCCTAAAAAATCATGCTTAAAAGTGAAAAACGTGCACTTAGTTTTGGTATTCTGAATATAAGGAACAATGTACAGTTTAGGTTCTAGATAGCGGTTTTCCTTGATGAACGTCTCTCAAGTACTAATAATTTGATAAATTGCTTCAGATTTTCACTTTAATTTACTTACGATCTCCTAGAAGTATTAAGTGTGATTCCAATTTATATGTTGGAACATATTTTAGATAATTAATATGATCATAATAAACTATTATATTGAAATTTATTTACAGAAATGATTTATATTCCCTCAAATTTCCACTTGTACAATTTGTAAAGATTTTTTTAATAAACCAGTTAAATTTATTCAAACGAGTAACTGATGTGTTAGAAATCTCTAACCACGTGCGGTATTGAAAAAATTCCATTATAAATCATTAAATTATTTAAATAATATAATAAAATTCATTAATATTAATTTGTGAAAGACTTATTTTAAGCTAAAAACTAAATTATCATATAAATGAGAATGAAATAATAACTTGTTTCAAAGAACTTGCTTAATGGTTAGTTATAAAAACTTATAAGATAAAAATAAATAATTTTATGAAATAAAATTAAAAATTGAAACAAAAAATAATGAATAAAATTGAAAAATAACTTAATTTTTAAAGGGAGAAAACATAAAGTTGTAGCAAGTGAAGGTCGCGGTACGAACCTGCGACGTTTGAGCCAGTAGCC